>LN483479.1:319179-589230 GCA_900002565.1 Culicoides sonorensis | reverse complement strand
TTTTTAAGGAAAGATATTCAAAATATAATTAATAGACTCAAGTAAGATTGGAGTATTTAAGAAAATTAAAATCGTGGTTAATTAAAAGTAACCTTAAATGTCGCTCATCATGTTAGTTTGAATTGAAATTTAAAATTCCATTATTTTTATTGCAAAAATTCAAGAGTAGTGTAATGCGATTAAATTTTCAAAAAATTATGTTCAAAAAAACTCTTTTATTCATTATTTTGATTGATATTTCTTCCCGACACCGGTATCTTATTTTTTTATTCAGAAATCTTATTTTTATCTTTGAATAACTTGTCATTAAGAATTGAAATTAACTCAGCATTATCCAAAATTGTCATATGATTTCCATCAATAACTTTGGTTGAATAAGCCCCGCTTGTCATTTCTTCTAAACCATAATCGACATCTTTTGACTTTAGTATTGCATCTTTTGCTGCTACCAAAAATATATCTGATTTAATTTTTGGATTTGTAAAATAATACGATTGAAAATCAAATTTGCAGAGAGTATAATGAAAACCATTCAATATTTCACTTAAACTCTCATCACTGTAATGCGAACTCTGAGCATTTTTAATGATAAATTGCAGTATTTCACTCCAAGTTTCACGCTTAAAAAACTCCTCATAAGATTGCCTACATGATAACAAATTAAAAATGATGAGGCCAATAAGCTTATCCATATTGAAATTTTTCGAATCAATGAGTTTTAATAAGCTTCCAAGATACGTTGCCGATCCATCAATTAGTAAAACTTTCCCTGTGTAACCTAATTCTTCCAATACATTAGCAATTTGGGGAGCAAGGACGGTACCAAATGAATATGCTATTATACGAAAAGTTTTACTTGTCCCAAGGATGTTTTGTTGAATTGATTTGACGAGGTGTTGAATAGTATTATTGTAGTTCGAGTAATCGGGAACTTGTCTGTATTGCACAACAGAAGCCGAAAAATTTAATTTAGACCCTATATCACGCCAAAGCGATCCACACACACCTCCAATGCCAGGTAATATAATAACTGGTGTTTTTGATGTTTTATTTGTTTTTAGATCCAAAATCAATTTATTTGATTCCTCTTTGACATTCTTAACAAATAAATCAAAAATCTTTGCCCTTGCATTATCCAGCATCAGTTCCAGTTTTATATCTGATTTTTTGTTCGATAAATCAATCAAATATTGCGGTGTTATATTATATAAATCTTGGATGGACAAATTTAAATTAAAATCATTTTCGAGAGTTTGTTTGATTTCAAACGATGCTATTGAGTCCATCCCAAGTTGAGATAGTTTTATATTCATTGAATTCGCTTCTCTTTGTATACCGATTATTTTAAATATTGAAGTTATCATATCAGCTTTAGTACTTGAGCTAGTATTAGAACCTTTTTCGGCTATTACCATACTAGATACAATTACATCAGGACATGTTAATAACTTGTCTAGAACATGTACACATGAAAATATTCGCTGTTGCATCATACCACCAATATTTAAATGATTTTTACCATCAACCATTACATCAATCAGACCAACTTCAGCTATTGGCCCCCATTGAATTGCTTTTGCAGGATATCCTGAAGCCTTTCGTTGTTCAATAATCCGTTCCATAATCGAATTAGCTGTACCGTAGCTTGTTTGTTCTGCATGACCCAGACCACTCGAAACTGAAGAAAATGCAACAAAGTACTCCAATTGGGGACAAAGCTCTCTAGATATTTTGTCAAAAAAGAGAGTTGCTTTACCTTTAACAGAGGCTGCATCCTCAAACTTGGTAGAATCTTGATTTTCGAAAATTCCATCTCTTAATTGAACAGCCAAATTAAAAATACCTCCAATATCACCAAGTTTTTTTCCAACTTGTATTAACTTTAAGCAGCCATCAAAGGTTGTGATATCTGCTGTACTTATAATGACTTCAACTCCATAAGATCGCCACAAGTTTATTCGGTATTTCTGGTACGCGCTACTTATGCCTCTACTTGAACTTAGAACCAATTTTCTACATCCTCGTAATACCATCCAATCAGCTAGTTCTAGGCCGAAGCCACCCAAGCCTCCGGGGATTATGTAAGCCAAATGTTTGTTAAAATATACCATTGGATATATAGTGATTGGTAGAGATTCTTTACTTGAATCGTCATTTCTAATTTTAATCAAAACTTTCCCTATGTGTTTGCCAGAGCCTAAGAATCTAAATGCTTGTTGTATATCACTAGCAACAAAAACGTGTGTTTTTAACGGCATTATAACTCCAGTGTCAACACCTTTGGTGATCATTTGATGTAAGTTCTAATTGAAAAAAATATTTTTAAAATAAATTTAAAGAGGATTAGAACAAAAATGTTTCGAATAAAACTCACCTGTTTGTTTTCAATAGTTTCATCCATTAAAAACCTATCAAATATCACAACATGGAATGTTATACCATTTAAAAACATGTTCATGCCAATTTTTGTGTTGCTTAACATGTCTTGTTTTCCAATTTCGATAAAATGACCGTTTCGTTCTAAACATTTTATAGAAGCTAGTAATTTGTCACCAGCAAGAGAGTTCAAAACATATTTAACTCCAGAACCATTTGTCTTTGACATAACCAATTCATAAAAAGAAGTGTCTCGTGAATTTCCAATATGCGATTCTTTTAGTGTTGGAAATAAGTTTAGAAGGTAATCTTTTTTTTCTTGTGTACTAACCGTTGTGAACACTTCTAAGCCATGATATAATGCGACACGTATTGCTGCTAAGCCAACTCCTCCACTGCCAGCATGAATAAGTATTTTTTCATTCTTTTTTATATTAACTTCCTTAAAAAAAGCTAAATAAACCGTACAATAGACAAGTGGAACTGTAGCTGCTTCTTCCAAAGTCCAATGATTCGGTACATTCCAGGTTAAATATTCTTCTGTTTTAACATGAGTTGCCAAACACATTCTTTCTCGTATACCCATTAGTCTTTCACCCGTAATTGATACACCAGAATATTCATATCCAATTGCATTTGAAGCAACAAGTCTTGAATACCACATTTCCACGTTCAATTTTCCTGTAGCGATCATTACATCTTTGAAGTTAAGCGAAGCATATTTTACATACACTGTATTAGATTTTGTTATATTTAAATTTCCATTAAACCAGGTTAATGATGATAAATCACTTTTATATAAAGTGTTGGCATAACAATGTCTAGTTTGTGGTTGAGCCTCGTCATTTGGATCTAGCAACAAATGTCGGTAGCTACCCCAAACTCCATCGCGATAAACATTAATTTTAAGATCTTTTTCTAGTTGGTCTTTGTAAAATTTTAGTTCCGGATCAAATTTTGGTGCATTTTTATCATCAATAAATACACAAACAGCTTCAGTTTCTGGTTCTCGATTCAAACAATTAACGAGTCCAATAATTCCACTAAGTGAATCACCCTGAGCAACTAGATAAAGTTTTCCCTTTTTAATTGCAGATTTTGCATCTTCAATCCATGCAAAAGAGTTGTCATAGCTTGTTATTTCCAAGAATGAAGAGATTTGTACATTTTTCTTCTTTTGATATTGAATCATGACCAAATTCATTTGATCTGTATGGGTCCTAGATATTAGCTTGTAATTACGAGGTAATGACATTTTAGACAAATCCAAATGTCTGTTTTCCAACGAAATAATAAACGCAGGGTCAGCTAATATATTTGATGTGTCTTCTAATCTTTTCGGATTCGATGCGAACCCTGCTCCAATTAGGAAAAAACAATTATCATGATTCAATAGTGAATTACTTGCTTCAATATTTACTCCGGATGGCATACTTAAATTTGAATCATCCGAAATCAATGTTAATTCTGGTATAATCAAAGGTTTGTCATTAAGAACATTTTGTACAATTGATATTATAGGTTGATGTTGATCTGAAGAAACCTCCAAAATTTTTACCTTATTATTTGATTTTTGTTGTTCTAATCCAAGCTGGATTAATATTCTAACAGAATTATGTAATTCACATTTGTTTTGTGATATTAATGGAACAAATTCATAACTTTCTAATACTGGTTGATTGGCTACTTTTCGTCTTGCTATTGAACTTGATTGAAGTCCATGGACAACAATACCATTTGTTTGAATGATATTTAATTCTTTTTTCAATTCTGCATCCACATATTTAAGATTTTCATTCTGTTTTATAGAGTTTAAAAATAAAACCGGATCGATTGTTAGTTTTTCAATTCCTGTAGCGATCATTAATGATCTTGTATCATTACAAATGATACTCAATTGAAACATACAATCCATTAATGAAATGAAATGTTCTTTCCATTGAATCTTTGCAGCTGAAACATCAGTTGTGGTTTCAAGAACTGATTTAAATTTACCATTATAATGATATCCTCGAATTTTTAGTTCTTTGTAGAAGTCCTTAGACATTAATATAACATCATTTTTATCCCCAGTTGTATTCATGTTACAGTTCTTCAAATTGGGCGACACACCAATGTGGCCTGTAGCTAAAGTAGAATTTGATTGAGATGAAACTTCAAACTGACCAGTGCTATTTTGTAGTGTAACTGTAAGAATAATTTCTTCGTCCTTCATATGAGTTGCTTGTACAAAATTAACATCAGAAAATTCAACAGGAGTATTTAAATAAGATTTCCCATTCAAAGATGCAAAAGCTTTCCAAACAATGAATAAGTAACCAGTCGCGGGAAACAAAATTTTACCTATGAATATATTATTGTTAGAAACAAAACGTTTAAAAACTTAAAAATTAATATTACCATCAATCATATGCCCTTTAAGATATTCATGTTCTTCACTTTTGATATCAAAAGTAAAACTTTGTACTGGTTCTGCCTTTTCAAATTCAGCCACAAAATAGTCCTTTGAATGATCCCACTTGATCAAAGAAGAAATGTTAGGAGTTCCAACTGAGACTGGATATTCAATTGAAGGATAAATATTTGCAATTGACATATCAAACCCTTTTTGGTAAATTCTGAAATGAAAATTTTGAATATTGGTAAAATGTCATACGTAAATAAATACAAACTTTCCAAGGCTGCTCATCAAAAAATCAATATTATCAGATTTGTTTCTTTGACATAAACTTGTATGATAAGCAGAAGGTAAGTCTCTTCGTAAAATGGCTTGCATTAATCCATGAGGAGCTATTTCAATCGTAACTGCATTTTCAGGAAGTAACTTCATTGTTTCTTCAAATAAAACGGGACTCAAGAGATTGTTCGTTTGATATTCTGCTGAGCAAAAACTATACTCTTTTTTATACCAGTTTTGTTCTGGAACGCTAGTGCTCAACCATTTCTTTGAGCGTTCTTTCGGAGATTTTATGACATCTCTCAATATTGGTAGAAGAATTGATCCAGCTGTGGACATATATCTGCTATGAAATGGAATGTTTGAACTTTTTACTTCTCTAGCAAAAACGTCTTTATTTTTAAGTGTTTTAACAAAATCTGCAACTGATTCAGCCGGTCCAGAAATTGTTGTGGAATCATGCCCATTATGACATGCTACATCGATATCATGTGGTAACAAAGGAGAAATTTCATTATAACCCAATCCAATTGCTGCCATTGCACCACAAGGTATTTGTGTATCAAGACAAGCTTTGCCACGATAATAAGCTGACATGATAATTTCTTCAAGTGAAAGACAGCCATCTGCATAAGCACAAGCGAGTTCACCGACTGAATGACCAATAATAAAATCAGGTTCAATTTTTAGTTCTCTTAAAATATTTGTTAAACCGATTTGAGTCGCAGTTATTCCAACAAAAGAATGTAGAACATTATCAAATATTGTTTTATCATCGGACGTCAGAATTTCAATTAAATCCAGTCCTTTATCTTTTAATATTTCATTACATTCATTAATAGAATTTCGGAATATTTCCATTTCCATGAATTCTTTTCCCATTTGCGGCCATTGTGAACCCATTCCCGAATAAACCCAAACTAATTTTGGGGAAGTGCTTGTTTGACATTCTATTCCTTTTTCAATGCATATTGCATTTCCTTCACCTTGCTGTGTAAATATACCATAACCGCGATACAAATTTGCTGGAACTGAATGTTCTTGAGATGTTTGCAATAAATTAATGAATTCAGCATCTAAGGGACGTTTAACGATTTCATTAAATATTTCATTACAACTTTCTTCTGAACGCCCTGACCTTAAAATTAAAAGAAAAATGGTTTTTGTAATACATTCAATTCAAATCGTCACATACCATAAAACCAATCTTGGAAGTGAATCATTGGGAATTCCTTGATTCTTTTTAAGTTTAGTATTTTTCATTAGAAGAACATGACCATTAGTTCCGCCAAACCCAAAAGAATTTACACCAATTAGAGGTCCTGGCAAATTAGTTATTTCATCTACAATTTTTAATTTACCCTCGGTCAAAGACTTTATTTCTGGTTTAATTTCCTTGTAATTGATATTTGGTGCGATTTTTCCAGTTTCACAAGCCAATATACATTTAACAATCGAACAGAGCCCAGATGCACATTCAGTATGACCAATGCTTGATTTTACCGAACCAATAAGCAATGATGTTTTTCGATTATTACAAAACGTATGAAATATTGACGTACATTCTAGAGGATCTCCTACATTTGTTCCAGTTGCATGTGCTTCAATGTAGTCAACCAAAGAAGGGTCAAATTTGATTTCTCTATAAAATTCATCAAAGAGCTGCTGCTGCATTACACTTGAAGGATTCGTTATTCCACTTGATTTATAACCGTCGCTGTTGAGTTTAGAATGAATAACTGTTGCATAGCATCGTTTTGCATCTTTTGATTTTTGAAGTAACATTACAGAGATAGCTTCAGATCGAGTGTAACCTGAAGCATTTTTGTCAAATGGTCTACAAATCCCATCAGCTGCCAATATACCAAGTCTATTTGTTTTGTTTATTTTAAATTTTTGATCTGGATCACAAAAATTAAGTTTTATACTTACTTGAATGTTGATAATGTCGTCATTGGATCAAGACATACATTTGATGCCCCAACAATTGCTGCATCACAAGAGCCATTTTTCAGCATTTTCATTGCACAATCAAGAGCAGTTAATGTACTACTACATGCAGAATCAACATTGAATGAGGGACCATTCAAACCCAAAACGTAGGAAATTTGATTTGCTGTCATTCCACGCTGGGATCCCATTATAGCATAACCATCATATTGCCCATTTCTTAAAGCATTTTTAGATGAATCCAAGTCAGTAGTCGTTATAAAAACTCCAATGTTTGAGCCCTTCACATTAACTGGGTCGATGCCAGCATCTAAAATCGCTTCATAAGCATGCTCAATCAAGCATCTAATTTGAGGATCATTTGCATTGGCCAATTTTTCATTGAAACCAAAAAATAATGCATCAAATTTTTCCAAGTCATGAACTTTTCCTTCTCGAATACGGTTAACAAATTGATTTTTTTTATCTTCACAACAATCAATTTTATTGTATAAGTTATTCGAGAGCTCCAAAATATTTTTGGAATTAGGGAAACGACCACTAATTCCTGAAATGACGATATCATCGTCGTTATGGTTTAGATTAAACATTTTAGTAGGTATCAATTTAGTACTTTTGAAAAACTGTAACAAGAATAGAAAAGTTGAAGCTTTTATAGTTTTTTTTAGTATGGTCAATATGTTACATATAAAATCACATTAGTTTAATGTTATAATAATATGTTTTTTTTCTGGTTCATTTGAACTTGACTCGATACAGAAGATAATTAAGATGTATTTAATCACTATAATAAAAGAAAGAATTGTTACCATACAGTTTAAATACATTATAACACCTAACGACAAAGACAAAATTTATTCCGCATTCCATTTCATAGGCGCCGAGTTCAATCCGAGTAACAGTCATTCATATAAGAAATTTAGTAACTGATTTACTAGCTTCAGAATACGTTTTAATCGAAAGGATTTTAATCAAGTCAAGTTAAAATCTCACTTTTCTTGTGTTCACATGACAGTGAATCAATTTTCTTATTAAAATTCAATATCTTGATTGATTAAAACATTAAAACTGCAATCGGCTTGTGTTCACTATCATTTTCTTAATTGAAGTTAATCGCTGATATGACAATAACTATCATTAGAAGCTCTTTTAATGGTTTCACTTAACATTTATTGCTAAAAGACAAGAATGTGAACGCTAAAGACACGTGTTTTATATTAAAATAAGTACACATTCAAAATGGGTAGTTATTAAAGTGCATTTAAAATGTAAATTGTCTATTTGCAACCACATTCTTGTAATGGAAAATAGCATCAATTAATAGAAGGTAAAAATTTCAATATCAATAGTCTCTACTCAAGTTTGGTTAAAAAAGAAAACAACGATACAAAATTTGTGATTTTAGTGGAGTTACGTTTCACAATTTAGAACCAAAGCACTTTACCTTTAAAATCTCTTTTTTAATTTAATTTTTGTAATGAAATTTTACACAGGAAATTCAACAAAAATATTGGATTACATTTCGCAAAAATGAATCACAAAAGCAACTAAAATCTACTTTATTCAATTAAAAAAACTTTTACTTTGCTAATTTTCATTCTGAACGCCAATGAATAGTTGACAAGTTGCACAAATGCATGTCATGTATGAAATTTGATTTACTTTGATGCAACGAAGCATTTGTTCTGTCAATGTCATGCTTTTTGATATTTGATCTATTTTGAGGTAGTAATATTTTTTTTTACTTTTTACATGGAATAAAATTCAATGTTTATTCACGTACGATGTTTGTTTAACTAAAAATAAATGTGCTTATTTGGTTTTAGCTTGTACTTTGTTGTGGGTGAACCTGTGGGTTTCTCATTATAATAATAATAAAATCGAGCTAAATTCATTTTTTTATTTATTGTTGATATTCCACGAATTTATCTTCTCAATTTGAAGTTCAATGTCAATTCCTGTGTTTTCCGATGAAAAAAAACAGGTATCGATTTTCAGTGTACGTCCAATTCAATTCAGCAAGGAAATAAAGGAAAAAAGGAAAATTATCAATTTGAAATCTTTTTATTTATTTTCAAATGTTATTTGTTGTTTACTTACCGTTTCATTGAATAAGGAGGAAAATAGCAAATAAATTCTCAAAGAGTTTTATGACAATAAGCTGATTATATATTTTTCTCTATCAAAGGACACGAGGAGGAAACTTATTTTAAGTTTTCCTATTATTTTCATCTTAAAATAAATTATCTTTGAGTTTTGTCTGCTGATACCTTGAAAAAGAAAAGATTATTATAAAGTATTTTGTTTGTTTGAAATTATTCTTTGTTTTTTAACAAATTTAATCATCATTTTAAATTTGTACTCCTTGTATATGAATTTGAAATTAAATATTTTGAAAAGCTTGAAGACAATCCTTTTGACAATGCTTCCTTTATTTTCCTCCTTCAACGTTCAAGGCCATTTCATAAAATTATCATGAGAACAAAATACGAAACTAAACATCATGGGATAACTTTTTATTTGTAAAATGATATCAGCAATAAAATGTAAAGACAAGAAAGAAAATTTTACAATGAGACAAGAATTAAAAATAATTATTCTCGGAATTACTGAAGCAAGTCATTTCCTGGCACTGTGTAACGATGAAACAAACAGTAGAACTTTATATTGGCTAATCATGCTTCATGAGATTAAAATACAATAAAATGTCGTCTGTTACCAGAGAAAGAGAAAATATAATGTATCATGATAATTCAAATGGATTGAAAAAAACCACAAATAAACAATACAGGGGAAAATCAAAGAGAAATTGAATTGGAGGTTGTCGTATAAAGACAAGGAAAGGCAAAGACAGTTCAAATTGATGTTCAAAATCGATGAATAAATTTACAGGATTTTAAGACCTAATAACGAGTAAAGTTATATTCAAGGCAGTGAAAACTTTGGGATGGAAATCTAAGTTAAGTAAGGAAAACTTTTTTCCACTGATGTCCCACTGGTTTTGGGTTGAGAGTGTAGATGGGAAGTCACTTAGCACAAAAGGACCAAAATAGTGCCTCAGCGTCACTTTTCAGAAACGATCAAGAAGTTAGTCGACTTGTCAAGCAAACAAGATGATCAAGTGACGTCATAGCAGATCTGAGGGACTTCAAAAGAGAAACTGAACTGAAACTTGACCGAACTAAAAGTAATAATAATTTTAAGATGTAAATAAGAAAGGAAGGCGTTGTTAAAGATTGTGACACTTAGAATGACAGAATAACAGCTAAGGCCCTCTGATGATCAAAATATGTATGCAAAATAACCCCGATGACCTTTAGTAAGGATCTGAAAAGGCCTGAATCTAGAAAGGCCCAATGAAATGCCTTAATATTAAGAAAAAAAAACTCAAAGCTATAAAACTACATCATTGCTGTTTTAAAAGGTATCCGGTATCAGAAGCATTATCAAGGTGACCATTTTAGCTCTTTCTGGCTCTTTTAGGATTTTTTGGCTTCCAACATGGTTCAAAAGCCCCTTGGAGCTTTTTTAGCTCTTTCATTACATAATTTTGGCTTCTTTAGCTCTTCGCCTTAAATTTTTTTTTCAATGAAATTGTGACTTTTGATTACATAAAATTTCCTGGATCGAAACTACTTCAATGACGAAATTTTGGGCATAAGTGTACAAATATCACGATACAGCAGGAAACAATTCATTTGGCGATCTAGCGATATTTGTCCTTGATCTTTTATCACTTCCCCACTTCAACGCAGATGTTGAACGAATATTTAGTCAAATGAATTTGATCAAAAATCGTTTGACTAACCGAATGTCGATTAAAACACTCAATTTTGTACATTAGATATGGTTTGTAGATGTGGGAGGTTTGTTGTAATGATTACAAACTGACTGAAGATATTCTGAAACAAATTGGATCAAATGAGTCATATGTGTCAAAGGAAACTGGAGAAGATGAATTACAACTGGATGAAAATATTTTACCTTTTTTAACGTAAATTTATAACTCCCAAAAGTTCACCCTGAGCATTGTTACCTGTGTGCATCCGTAGGCTTAAAAATTTAATTACCAAATTGATTCTTAATTTCCTTACAAATCATAAAATAAACACTGACAGATAAACAAATATCATCATCATCATACTTTGCAATTCATTTCATCATGAGAAAATTTACTAAGTCTTTCAATTTCAATAACAGATGTCTGTTACTTTACTACACATCATTTATTTCACCGCAAACCCAGCTTGTTCAATCATCATAACAACCTGATTCATAATATCACATTACAATTTTTCTGCAGAATTTTATTATTTAATGTTTAATATTTTAAAATGCTGTGTGGCTTCAGTTTTAAATCATTTTTATGTGAACATTTCTCATAAAATGCAACTTTTTATTTATATTTTTGTATTATTACTTTGTTTACTCTTTCTAGAATTAAAAAAATAAATAAAAAACAATAACAATAAATATTCTCTTTCAATTTAATGTGTATACGATAGAAATATTAAAATAAATTATTTTATTTGATATGTGTTTACAATTGTAATACATTTAGTATGTTTATTTTTCTTTTTTTTTTTGTTTTATTTCATGATAACTGTAGAAAACACGATTTTTGATGTAAATAATGTTGATATTCAAATAAAAAGTTCTGGGAAATGAAATATTTTGAAAGGATTATGCGATATAAATTCAAGTGAAATCATAAAAATAAAAATACAGATTCTAATTTTTTTTTCTTGTTTGCTTCAAGCGATTCCTCTGACTAGGAAATGTTAACAAGTGGAGCTGCCTGGTTAATTTCATATTAAAAGTTTTCATGAAAAATCAGTTCACTTATCAGAATAAAGGAAAATAAATGAAAGAAAGAGGAAATTATGTTCATTTCAATGTATTTCATTGAAATCTCATCTTGGATTTTTTTTTCTCATTTCACATTCCTTATTTTCATATGATATCATGATATCACTACAAAAAATGAACAGGAGACAGGAAAAGTATAAACCAGAAATAAATTTCCTTTTAAAAAGAACAAAGTTGCAAACAAGTTCTTTTTCAAATGAACGAACGATGAATATGAAACTAACTTGTCTTTTATTTCGTTTTCACATTTTCATTTCTCTTATTTTATTTTACTCATCGTACCATTATCAAGAGTCACAATTCTTTGCATTTAAAGCATTTTAACATTTTTCTTTGTAAAAAATCCCATAAAAATGACAAATGTGGTGCATCGTTACAAATAAATCCAGCAAAAACAAACCAAGGTCCTGCACATACAATTTGTAATTGCTGCTTTTTTGCATAAAATGACAAATATGGGTTTTAATGAAACTGGAAAATGTGTTGATGGTCATCACAATTATGGAGAGTAGGAAAATACGTTGATTTATTGTATTCTGTGAAGAAATTTCAATGTTAAATTGATTTTTCAATTAAATTTGAATTGAAATTGAAAACGATATTTACATAATAAATTTCTGCCACACCAACAATACTCATTTTAAGACGAAATATTGCAAAAGCGATCTGTAAATACAGTTTTGATAGTCCAGTGTGATAATTATTGATGATTAGCTCAGTTTTGTAGCCCGGTGATGGATTGAGAACACTTTTAAAATCCAAAATGTGATACAATTGATAAATTCTGCGAATCTATGAAAATTTAATTTTGAATTGTATTTAATTGATATGACATGAAAATTTGATGTTTAATGTTAACTTACAACTACGGTGATTCCATAAATAATTAAGAATGATTTTGAATTTGACAATAACCAAAAATTTTCACATAAACTGATTAATTTTGACGGGAATTTGCAAGACATTGTTGTAATTTTCAATGAAATTAAAATTAAAACCGAAAAATGTATTATTTATACTTTATTATTTACAAATGTTAATTAATATTAAGAAGATGGAACAGAATTTATCTGAAATTTTCAACGAACTGCTAGACTTTTATAACAAAAAATGATTTGCATTGGATTTTGATAAGGGTTTACAAGATATGAAATTTACGAAAAAAATGAAATTTGACAAGGAAAATACTCCACTGTAAGTTAAAAATTGAACACGCCCCGCAAATCGTCCGCATCCGTATTTCTTGTCTTGCAAGATTTTTTAAATCCTAAAAATTTCGCAGTTTTTTCAAAAACCACGGAAAATCGTGGAATATTCAGAAACCGAAAAATACAGCTGGATATTTCAATTTGAGCTATCTGGTTTTTTATACAGTATCTCAAAATAAGCCGCCTTTTCCACGATTTTGAGCATTTTCGAATTTTTAGAAAAATAAGAGATATTTTGCGGTTTTTGAGAGCTCCGCAATCATGGACATTTTTGCTACCTTCCGCAGCTTTTGTAAAATCGGTGTATACGAAAATTTCATGACTTACTGCGGTTTTAGAAAGCAACGCGATTTTTCGCAATACTTTGCGCATTTAACGCTACACCAGAAAAACGCTTAAACTGCATTTGAAAAATTACAATTTAACCCCGCAAACACCCCGCAGAAGTTAAAAATTTATTAAAATAAGTTAATCATGCTCTTTTTTCTCCAATACCATGGTTTTGAGCTCTGGCGCATTTTTTAGTAGGCTTAGGAAGCTGGAGCTTAGGCCCCACGATGTATATTGACCCCAAAATTGGGGTGTTTGGGGGTTTTTTAAACCATTCATATCGATTTTATTTTGTCTAGCATTGTTAGTAACAAAATCAAAAACACTTTTTCAAATGAAAATTTTTAAGGCCTCATAATAGGCCTCATTGTAGCTTCGAGCCCCACTGATTTTGAGTACAAATCATATTAAAAGTTCGTTGAAAACATCAGGCAACAAAATCAAATTAATGATCGACCTACTTTGATTTTAGTTTCATGTCAAATATTCAAAAATCTAAATAAATGAAATTCCAATCCCGAGTAATGAAATATTGATTAACCATGTAAAAGAATATCCTGAAATAGAAAATTTTGATTTCTTTAATTTTTCATTTCATTTTCACTGATTCTCTCATTCAAATCATGATTCTACTTCAACACTTTTGATTGACAAAATTTAACACGTGCCTCATTTCACACACAAGTAAGTTGATGAGAGAATTTGCATAATTTGTCAGAATTTTAAATGTCAAACCAAATTCAATGATTCACTGTATCTTGAAAACAAAATTACTCCTTTAAAATAACATTTGGAACAAATAGATTGATGATTGATTTGTATTTTAAAATGGATTTCTATCAAAACAGTCGACTCATGATCTGATGAAAATACAGTTGCTTTGAACGTGATGAAATGAGAGAAAATTTCTCAGAAAATTTAAATGATGATGATGGAAATTTTTTTTTATAATATTTGCAATTCATTTTGAAAATGAAAACATTGAAAAAAAAATAATGATGATGTCTCAAGTACTTTGTTTTATTTCATTGATTAAGTTAATTTCACTCTCTTATTTTCGACATGGAAACAAATTTGGCTTGAAATTGCATAAAAATTGCTCTAAAAATTATTTTTATTTGAGAAAACTCTTTTACGAACATGAATTCATATTTAACTTTCAATTATCGTCTTAATTTAGTTCATAAATGATATTTTCATGTAAATATTCCCCATTCTCATGTAAAACCACACACACACCCACACAAAGCAGACTAAAAAATTTTTGCTCAAACTTTTCAAAGATTATTTCAATTTTATGAAAATTATTATGTATGAATTCATTTAAAATAAATTGTCGCATATAATTTTCAATTAAATTTGAATGCTGTATTTTTAGAATTTCTTACGAATTTTGATTGAAAAACTCAATTTACGATTCAGAATTATTTGGAATAAGGCTCATTTCCAAGGAAAATAATTTTTAATTTCAATTCATTTAATGTCCTTATCAATTTCAATAATGAAAGATTTTCTTTGATATGAGCCATAAAAAAATTATTTTCATTCCCTTTAATAGCAAGATAACATAAAATTTAATAATAATAATAAGAAAAGACAAAAAAAAATTTTCCTTTGTAAGTCCTGGTTCATTTATTCTGTCCACTGAACTGGAAAATTGTTAAGAAAATTGCTTGTCAAACATTTAATTATTTATCAAATTTCATGTATATTAAATTTCTTGATACAAATATTTAAACAAAAAAAAATTTTCTGATAACTTGCAACACTGATTTTTTTTTCTGAGTACCTTAAAATATTCATCGACAATACTACGGTTGATTAAATTTTCCGAGAGTCATAATCGTAAAAAAATAAAATTGAGAATGAAAAAGTTTTTCATCAATTTATTTATACACTAAACGTTTAGTGAACGTGAGAAAAAAGCACGAAAACAAAAAAGTAAATTGATGATGGTCACGTACCTCCTCTCAAATAAGAAGAAATTTAACAAGATGAAAGGTATGATAATTGTCCTTATATATAAAAAAACATAATGTGAAATTTACATTTAGTACAATCTGTTGCTTGGGAAAATTGATTGTTTTTTCAATGAAATTTAATATGAAAATGTTCTTTGACGATCATTTCATGGGGTTGTCCGTCTCAAGCGTAGTTAATGGACGACGAGTGAATTTCAGACCAAAACAGCCATTTTCTGCTATTCGCTGTAATCGGCCAAAATCGACCACCGCTCGCTTGCCCAGTGGCGGATTGGCCATACGGCCAATGGAAATACCAAAAAGGCCGCAGTCGGTGGTCTTGGTAAAGTTAAGTTTAGCGTAAATTTTAAAGAAAATCATACAGAATACCAGGGCCGTTTTCAATCCGCCCCAGCGCTGGCCATGACATTTCCTAGGACCGTCCTTAAAATGCAGGCAAGATCACAAAATATCCTGTGCGTGAATTAGGCACAAAATGTATCCAAAAAGGTTTAAAGGTCCAAACACAGGTGATTTCAATGTTACATTTTAGTACCTTAACTTTACTTTACCTTGCTTTAGATCCAAAAGTTGTATGAAATGGAAGTTTTTGTTTATCTAACTCACAAATTAAGGTAAATACGAGATATTTTCCTACCAAATATTTGACATGGAAATGCAACTGAACATGAAATTTACACAATTTTCAAATCAAAGAGATTTTTAATTTTAATTATGAATTTAATATCAAAGTTAACTGGATGACATTAAACGTACAAGTAAAATCAGATCCAGAATATTACACTGAATTTAACTCTTTATCAAATGGAAACTCATATGTGACCTTGAAATTGTGAAGAAAACTGAAATCTCATGTCATATCATTTCAGTTTGATCAAATTTCGTCACAACTCAATGAAATTGTGAAGGGTTACAAAAAAATGTGAGACACCTTACACAAAATCTTTGACATTAAATTCAGTAAAGTAAAATGATATCACAATTCATATGAATATAAGTAAACGTGATCGTGAACGATATACACGAGCGCATTTCTATGAAAAGAATTCGCCAATTTTATCAAAAATTTAACTCTGACTGAAAAGAAATCTTCAAATTTGAGCTTTAGCGTTATTTAGGTGAAAATATCGTTTCTCGTACCCACGAAGCCCAAACAGAATTCAGGTAAGTTCAATCACATATATGACAAAATAGCGCCAAACTAACTTTACGGTAATTAAATGAACTAACACACATTTTTGAATTGAATGACTAGTTTCGAAAATGACCACGTAAAGCGGCAATCTAACATTTTATACTATTTTTTTTTATCGTATGGAATGTCATATACATGGCTCAATTCAGGTTTTGTGACTTTTGAGCACTCACTAATCTCAGACAGTTCAATCAGGATTTTTCAGTATTAGTTAGAATTCATTTAGAAGTTTTCAGAAGTAATTTACAAGTTATCAAAAAGTTATTCAGCAGTTATCAAGGAGTCATTAATGAGTTATTTAAGACGTAGGATTTCAAGACCGTTTTGAAGAGCACTACAGTTGTTTCTTTCTTCAGTTGATCAGGTAGCTTATTAAAATTCGATAATCCAGTGACCAATAAGCTATTAAAAAGTAAGTTAGATCTAGTCCTCGGCAAAAGAGTCGATACTGCTTCTGGTTTCACATTCGTGATGTTGATCAAAGGTTTTCAATTCAATGTTGTTTGGTATTTCTCCATATTTTATCTTTTGGATCAAAGTCATGCTGTTTATCCTTTTCAATTGCTCTATACATGAAATTCTGTGTTTTGTCATCAATTGTAGTGTTGACCACTGACTTGTCCTATAATTATAACGGTATGCACAATGGGCCCGGCTGATGGCCAGAGTGCAGGCTTAATAACCGCTCTTCAAATCTGATCTGACCGGTCCTATATTGCTGCCAAAAAAGATTTCTTACTGCCTTCTTACTGACGGTGACATATTTCAACGATTGACACAGACGGACAGACAGCAAGACCGCGCACAATACCGCCATGTTCAAGAAATGCGCTACAAATGTTTCACTTCAAAAGAAAAACATAATTTTAAGGAAACCCATATCCAAACAAATGGAATGATTATCATTTTCTTCAAGAATAATAGCAGGAAAAAAAAATTAAGATAAACTTGGAGATAAAAGAAAAATGATGTTGTACATATATTTACTTTTTACTTACACTCTTCAATGTTTGATGCTGATTCACATGTGTGCTTTATTTTTTTTTTGTGTTATTTTTATTTGTATACTCAAAGAAAATCGTTTTATGTGATGGTTAAGATGAGATGGTTTAAGCTGAATGCTTGGATTATTATAACATTAAAAAAATGAAATAAAAAAATAACAAAAGAGGAAAATAAATTAGGATACTACTCACGATTTGGAGAGATATTTAATCATGATAAAATGCTTACAAATATGAAAATTTTTGGGAAAATATACTCAAAGGATGACGATTCAAAGTTCATTTCTTACAAATAGATTTTGAGAGGGAACCCGTCAGATGATTACCCCCAGAGCAACTTTAACCAAAGTCAGTTCAGAAAAGTGTCGACACCTTCTCAAAAAATTGATCAGACATGACATTGTCACATTCTTGACAGAATCTTGAGAAGAAAAATTCCTCTCCCATCGTGATACCACGCAGTGCATCATGATTTTAGATTTGAGGAGATCAGAAAATTTTAGGATTTCGGTGTCTGCTGAATTTTTCAAATATTTTTTCTACATTTCATTGATTCACAAAACGAATAAGAAACCGCTTCTTTTATTTTATTGTGTGCTCTTCGTTACATATCAAGGACAAACAAACATCCAATAAATAAAACACACACACTCACAAAAATATTCAGTTTTATCATATACAAATACAAATAAATTTATCAAACACGAAAAATATTTATTTACAAAAGCCATAAGAAAATATTATAGAAAAAAAAGGAGTAAAACCTTTCATGATATTTAGTAAGATGTGCGATACATAGCATTACAATGATACTTTAAGCCATATTTTATTATACAAAAACATGAGATTACTCATAAGATATTGAAGAAATCATCTTTAAAAAAAAATATCTGCATTATCCTTGATATGAAAAAAAAATAAATGCCATTTAATTTCTATAAGCTTCATGGATTTAAATTACGTGCCTGATCCTTTCAAAACAGGAATAAGCTGAGACTAAAGATTGGTTAAAATTTAAGATTAATGAAATATTGATTTTTTTTAATAAAATCTCATACAAGACATTTTTTTCATTTAAAATTTTTCATTTCACAATGGCGAAGCAAATTGCTACTTCACAATTTCACACAATTCAATGGTACTTGATGCTCGTTAGCAAATAATGCATAATAATGATGCACATCACTCTTGAACTAACATATTAATAATTTCCTCTTACATTTTTTTTTCACTTCATTCTCATTACAGATATGGAAATAAAAATGCAACTTTAATGAATTGAATCATCATTTTACAGCTGAAAGCAATACCAATAAACAGCAGCATCGTATTGATAAATAAAATGCATTATAATGCAAATCGATTGAATAATAAATCAATAATGCTCGAATAAGGAACATAACAAAAAAAATAAAAATCAGGTGTAAAAGAAAATAAGATTGTATGGAATGGTATTGAAATAATTTCATAACGAATAATAAATAAATAAATAAATTTAAAATAGATAGAAATTGATTGAATTTATAAGAGGAAATATAAATGAATATATAATGCCGTCATCGTCATCAGTACAAGAGCCACCGGAATCACCGAGTAGTGGTAATGATGGTAACAGCAGCGTTCATGAGGTAATTTGATTGAATTTTAAATTGAAATTAAATTAATTTTAAGCGCACTTCACATAAATGAAAATTTTAGTCCAATGAAAATTTTAGTACATGGAAATTTTAGTACATGGAAATTTTAAGAAGATTCAAATTTTCAGTAGATCGTAATTTTTCGTCCAATGAAATTTTTAGTCCAACGAAATTTTTAATCCAATGAAATTTTTAGTACATCGAAATTTTTAGTCCAATGAAATTTTTAGTACATCGAAATTTTCAGTACAATGAAAATTTTAGTCCAACGAAATTTTTAATCCAATGAAATTTTTAATAGATTGAAATTTTTAGTACATCAAAATTTTAAGTCCAATGAAATTTTTAATCCAATGAAATTTTTAGTAGATCGAAATTTTCAGTAGATCGTAATTTTTCGTCCAATGAAATTTTTAGTTCAACGAAATTTTTAATCCAAAGAAATTTTTAGTACAATGAAAATTTTAGTCCAATGAAATTTTTAGTACATCGAAATTTTTAGTTCAATGAAATTTTTAGTACATCGATATTTTTAGTACAATGAAGTTTTTAGTCCAATGAAATTTTTAGTACATCGAAATTTTCAGTACAATGAAAATTTTAGTCCAACGAAATTTTTAATCCAATGAAATTTTTAATAGATTGAAATTTTTAGTACATCAAAATTTTAAGTCCAATGAAATTTTTAATCCAATGAAATTTTTAGTAGATCGAAATTTTCAGTAGATCGTAATTTTTCGTCCAATGAAATTTTTAGTTCAACGAAATTTTTAATCCAAAGAAATTTTTAGTACAATGAAAATTTTAGTCCAATGAAATTTTCAGTAGATCGTAATTTTTAGTCCAACGAAATTTTAAGTCCAATCAGATTTTTAGTACATCGAAATTTTCAGTACAATAAAAATTTTAGTCCAATGAAGTTTTTAGTCCAATGAAATTTTTAGTACATCGAAATTTTCAGTACAATGAAAATTTTAGTCCATTGAAATTTTCAATCCAATGAAATTTTTAGGAGATCAAAATTTTTAGTGGATCGAAATTTTTAGTCCAATGAAATTTTTAGGAGATCGAAATTTTTAGGGTATCGATATTTAAGTCCATCAAATTTAAAGTAATTTTTTTTTCCCTTTAGGTTCCAAAAGACCTCGTTAAAGCTCAGGAAATCATCGATGAACTGCGTCTCAAGTGCCGCGTCCAAGCTGAACAAATCCTTGCATGGAAAAAGGCATATTCAATACAAGTAAGTTAATTTTAAAATGAAATGAGACGATTCAATCGATTTTATTTTCAATCGTAAATTCAATTTAATTCCATTTGATTTGATTTGATGAATTATTGAGTAATGGTGTCTTCTAATTAAATGACGTGTCAATGCCAGAACAAAAATCAATTGTAATTTTATCGGATTGAAAGCATTAATCAAGAGGCACTTAACTAAATTGAATGACTGAGATTTTTCTTATATTTTTTCTTTTTATCTCATCATTTAGTGGAGTATTATTGATTTTCATCTGAAATTCATTTCAAAATTAACGTTGAACAAAAACTTATGTGTGAGAAAACTACTTAAAGAACTTTAAATTAAATGAATAAAATAAAAAAAAAATTATCAAAACTTTTGGCAAGGATGAAACAATAAGAAAAAAAACGATATTAAATATTAAAACAATGAACATGAAGATGATACCAAAAAAAACCTCAACTATCATAGAATAATCTGGTAAAAAGTTAAAAGTTTTATTTTTTCTTTTAACGTGATCGATACATTTTATTGTTCATTTAAAATTCATGCTTAAAGAAAAAGTTTTTGAAGAAACTTTCACATCTTCTTAATTTTAGAAATTGCATGTGTTTTCTTAGTGCACTTATTGAAATGTGCGCTATTGAGGGCACTTTGAAGTCCGGTTGTCGGTAAAAGAATCAGAGGCCTCATTTGAGCAATGTCATGTCAAATTTTGAATTTTTCAAACTTCATTTATCTGTGTCTAATCTTTATTTTTCACATTTTTTTTGATAGAAATCATCGTGATCGCTAGCAAATCGATTTATCTGGAGAGCTTTTTCGATTTTCATCGATATGATGAGCTTTTCATATTTTTTTAGTATATTTTATTCTTGATTAAACGATTTTCTAGCAATTGCAATCATTTCTGCGAAAAAATAGTGAAAAAAAATAGATTGATATGGACTTAAGAAGAGGGCAAGGGAAATTAATGAAAAGCGTCGCCTTTTAAATTCAAAGGAACCTTTTTTTAAATTAATAGGAAATTTCAACACGGTAAAAATTTATAAATTCATCGATTTTTGCTCTAATTGAAATGCTTTTACGTAATTTAAAAATCATCACTGTTTTTAATTTTTTTACATAGAATCACTTACAAAGGTCTTTCAATCCACACCTTTCTTTTTCTGTGTATTTGAGAGTATCCTCATTAAAATATTTATTTTATATTTTCTTTATTATTTTTTCCTTTTATAAAAAGAATTTGAATCTTCTATCCATTCAAGAAAAAAAATTGGTGTTAATAGCATTTTCTCTGAAAACTTTTAGCCCAAAAGGGACATTTTTCTCTTTATTACTAAACTCAATTTACATTTTTCTTTCAACTTTTAAAGTACATTGTTTGTTTATGATTTGATTGTGTTTGTATGGTGTGTGTGTGTGTGTGTGTTGATAAGTCACCTGTAATTCCATTGTAGATTTTATCGACCGCTCATTTTATTTTAAAAAGATGTTGATAAAAAGATGACTGACACCTTTATCGTTTATTTACCTGTTGTTGCCTCACTTTAAATATTAAAGAGAAAGAAAAATATGAAAAGCTTCAAATAAAACTTAATGGTTGCTCATTTTTTATTTTTTAACTTTGTTTTCTTCGTTTAAACTCAACTTTTAGAATAAAATGAATAATATGGTGGGTAAATGTATTTTTTTTTGAAGTCATTATCAGTGAAAAATTGTTTTTTCCCTCACTTTGTTGGGAAAATGGAATTGGATATGGTTGATGTACGAAATAAAAAAGGCATTTTGATGACTCTGAATTTGATTTTGATTAATTTGAATAACATTTTTTTTGATAAGTAAGAGGAAAAGGAAATCATTTCTCACTCTCCGGTTGATTTTCTCTTGTTGCTGATTTCCCTTTCCCTTTTTTTCTCTCTCTCATTATTTTTTTTCTCTTCCCATTTTTGTTTCTGGTTGAATTGCCTCTTATTTTCAGTAATTGCTTCACTCTCTTTTTTTTCTCTCTCTGCTTTTTCTTCCTCTCTCTGAGTTTTCTTCCTCTCTCTGCTTTTTCTTCCTCTCTCTGAGTTTTCTTCCTCTCTTTGCGTTTTCTTCCTCTCTCTGCGTTTTCTTCCTCTCTCAGCTTTTTCTTCCTCTCTCTTTTCCTACTCTCTCTCTGTTTTTCTTCCTATTAAACTTTTCTTACTCGTTTTTTCTCTTGTTAAACTTACTCAGAACCGTATCATAGTTATTTTTTGAATGAAACTCCTCTCATTGCGCCACATAATTAAAGACCTCTAGACGAATGAAACCTCTCTCAATGATTTCTCTTTCATTAAATGAATTCCAATATGCCTCATTTTCTCATATTACTCATAATTAACATGCATTAAATGATAAATTGACACCCTCATCTGTTTTATATTAACAACATTATTAATCACAACCATAATTAATTTGGCACAACATGTTTCCCTTCCTCAACTTGTCTCTCCTTAACCCATGTTCAAGAAAGTTTTAACAGAACAATTAATTTAGATCCTCCTTACGACATTATAAAAATATGAAAATAAAAACCTTAAATAAATAAACACAAAAACCAAATAAAACTGAAGGAGCATCGTAGCATAACTTAATTTAAATTAATTTCTCGTCAACCAAAAAAAAATTTTACAAGAAGTTTTCATTTTAATTTTAACACAACCCATCAAACATGTTTCTCTTAGATCATTGTCAAAAAAATCATTGTCAAAACAGAAATGAGACTGACTTTTGACATTGACAAAGGATAATTACTCGAGAGAAAAGGATTCTGTTAATAATAAAAATAAATTATAAGATAAATTATATTTTCACCACTTTCCACTGTAATTTGGTGAAGACGTTCCTCCAAAATTAGCATATAAATAGTCTCTCTCAATTTCTGTTTCCATTGTTTCATTGTACATTTTAATATCTTCCACCTTATCTCATTATTTTATTTTGTTTCATTTTTGCTACTCACTTACTTGGCACATTAATATCAAAAATATGCGGAAAACAAAGAATAAATTTCATAAAGCTAAAATGAAAATGTAATTTGTTCAAACAAAATGCCTTCTCGTATATGTTGCAAATGTGCTCCCGTGATGTAAATAATTACATACATTATTTAGTTAGCGAAAACTACTTTCATGCGTTAAAAGGTGGAACATTAAACGTGAAACCTTGTGCAATTTATTTTATTATTATTAGATGTGTGTTTTTGTATGGATATGATTAAGAGGAGAAATAACAAAAGTAAAGTAAGTTAAATTAAGTGTGTTTACTTGTTTCATTACTCATTTTTATCCTTTTTTTGCACTTGGATAACTTTTTTGTTTTATTACAGTGAAATTAAAGAAAAAAAAATATAACAATGGTCATTAATTATTTGTATGTTTGACTAGTTGTTCAGCTTAGAGAGGGTGTTAATTGTGCTCAAGAGCAAAATTTGTCTAGTTTAACTTTTATTGCATTTAATCTATGAGAATTATGATGGCAAAGTTTTATTGTTGCACAAATTGTATGTATTTAATTATTTTGAACATGTTTTGTGAAATGTTGATGTGATGTGGCAAGAAGTTGTCATAGTCCAGTGGTTAAGGCATCCTTTAACATGCTTCGTTTAACCCATTAACCACTTCTCCTAGAAATATTGAGTTTAAAGCAAAATTTTTTTCTAGCATTTGTTCTTTGCGTAATAGTGATCACTTTTCTCTGCGATGTAAAATTTTGAGTTTCATACAAAAGTTTTACAGGAGAGCCGTTTGAAAGTGTCGTATAATATCATAGAAATACGTACAGAAGTCTTGTACGAAGAGGGAAAAATAACATGAATTTTCATCTTATTTCTGCATATAATTTTCTTATGATAATCGAAAAAATGAAAATAACTGGCCCGACATCATTTAAACATGTCTAATTATTTATATTGAAAATTTGAAGAAAATATTTTGAGGCCTTCTAGGAGACATCCGGCTCCAAAGTTACTGGTCGAAAAATCGACCAGCGGCGGCTAATGGGTTAATATGAATCAGTGGCTTCAATTCAGTCTAATTAACAAAGGAAAATTTTTAAGAAAGTTTTGTGCAGGAACGATTGACAAGGAGGCAAGGGGGACTAAGCACCCTAAAAAAATTGAAATTTTTAAAGCAAAGCTCTATCTCAATTTTTCTTGAAAATATTCCTTTTTCTTTGGCCTTCACGCTCTTCGAGGCTTCAGTCAAAACGCCAAAAGATGTTAAAATATATCGAGCAGTCTCTCACCGTCCAGGTACATTGAACCCTACAAGACTTAAAGAAATATAAGGCGTCGCTTTAAAATTTCTAAATGTTCTTTTTATTTCATGGAAACCTTTAATTCAAATCGTTAAAAATCAATTTCTACTCTCAATTTCATTCTCAGGTAAACCAAATCCAATTTTCGGTTAACTTTCATCTTTCCACACAATTTTCATTAAAGTACCATTCCAAATCCCCGTTAAATTTTAATTCACTTTAAACAATTTGATATTAAAAAGATACACAAATTAATTATTCATCAAGCCATAAATCCATATACACCAAAAAACAGCGACCATATACACCAAAATGCTTTCATTTCAAAGTAGATGTTTATTCTTCCATTATCACACTTTTATAATACGATAAAAGAAGCACCACCACGAATTTTCACGAAAAAAAGAGCATATTTATGATAAAACACGAGAGACAGACATCATCTTATAATAATTCACACATTCATTTATAATGTAATCAGAAAGTGTGTGTGTGTATGTGTGTGTATGCAAAACTTCTTTCAGAGAAATAAATAGTAACATAAACAGACACAATGAAGGTGAACCTGAATATGATTTTCCTTTCTTTTTATTTTATTTTATTTTTTTTTTTTTTTTTGAGTTATCAATAAAATATTATCTTTATACATGAGAAAAAAAATGAAGATGAAAAAATAACAGAAAAAAGTGGGAAAAATAATATGAAAAAGATAACGAGACATCTTGTTGCTCATGCACATAAATTTACTTTTTGATGATTTCTTTCAAATACACACACACACATGCACATGTTACTACCAAGCAAAAAACACATTCGGTGTAGGTGACTGTATTTTTTAATATTTGATAAGTAAATAACGGAAAGAGATAAGATTTTCCAAAACAACACACGTCATTAACTTTGTTAAAGCATGGTAAATGATATTAAATAGACCATATTTAGTGTTTCAGTATTTTTTGTCTTGAATGAACTTCTTTGTCTTGAAAGGTAAAAAAAACAGAAGAAAAAAAAGGATTGAATCAAGGGAAATTAAATTACAGTATTTTTTTGACTACAAAAAGATTGAATCAGTTACATTACAAACAAAATTGGATTAAAAGAACCTTGAAAAGATTGTGGATGCTCTTTTATGCTTGAAACAAAATTGGATTTAAACATCTTAATACAAAATTTCTTCTTTTATATAGAGGATCGGTGGAAGAAAATGATTGTGATAGCTTGAGGCGTAACTGCCCTCTTCAATTATTTCCCTCAGATAAACAAAAACCATTTATAAGAATCACATTCAAAAATTCTTCATCTAAAAATAAAAGTTTTTGTGCAGGTTTTCGACCATTATTGTCAGAAATCGTTTTATGATAAATGATGTTAAAAGTTCTAAAAATAAAGAAGAATAAAATTGAGAAGATAAAGTTTTTTCTACTTACATGAGTTCATTAGCTCGATCTACATTCGTTTTAATCAGAAATTCTTTGAATAGCCATCGGCAAGTTGCAAAACATGGTTCTTTTAATTGTCAAAAATTTGTTTTCACATTATTCGAAATTTATTTTTAATTTTTTTCTTTAACACTTAAATGCTTTTGACATCGATTTAATTTTTTTTCAATTTTTTTGCAAAACATTGTTAAAAATTTTTTAAAAAAAATTGAATTTCTTCGATTTTTGTACGGTTATTATCATTTTTTGATCGGACAACCTAATTTTATCTAGCGCGTCTTTGAATTTTCGAACAATTTCCGATTTTTTCAGACTTTTTGAGTTTCCTGAATTTCGAGTTTGTTGACCAATTTTTCACTGTCCTTAAGATGTTAACGTAAATGAACATCCTCATTTTGCCAATAACAGCGAAATAAAACGAAAAAATCTTCTTTCAGTTCCAATAAATTCAATTTGAGAAGATTTTTTTTAAATATAGGTGAAAACAGCCACAAATGACTAAAAAGTGTTAAAATAATTTAATTTTTCTTATTATTCCAGAATGATCAGCATTATCGTGAACAAAAAGCAAAAACAGATCAACTCAATTACTTGACCAGTCAACTTTTGCTAATTGAATCAAAATTAATAAAAAAACAAAAACAAATTGCAAATCTGTTAAACCAAAGAGAACTCACAATATTCCGTCAACAAAGAATAATTGAATCTCTCTCAAGTCGTCTAGTCGATCACGGAATTCTCGACCCTAATTCCCTCGATGTCACAACCACCGATTTCGATTCCTTGAATGACTCCGATTCAGCTGTCGTCCTCGAAGATATCGACTCTGATACTTGCAGTGGCTCAATTGGTTTAATGAAACGTCGGGCAAACGATGTGACAATTGTCCGCTCAATCTCCGATGCAATCGAAACAAATCTCAAATACGGAAACACCAGACGATCAAATTGCTTTTTACGCCGACCGGATATCCTTGAAACGGTTTACAGTGTGGAAGAGGACTCGGAACAGCTACAAGGTGAAAAGAGTGCTGAACTCGCCGAAAAACGTGATAAATTTAAAAATCGCACATTGCATCGCGTGGAAACCGAGTGCTCAGATGACAATGAATTGGCACATGATGATAATGTGGCATCGACTGTGATTGTTGAACGGAATTGTGTGAGTGAACAAAATACGCCGGTGAAGGAAAAGTATTGTAATAGCTCGAAAATGCCACCTGCTCCAACTGTGTGCTATAATAGGGTGATGTCCAATCACAGAGCTGTCACCAAAGTCAAAGATGTCAAATATAAGAGAATTAACAAGGCAAAATCGAAAAGTTTGGAGGAGTTACGTGGCAGATTGAGACATTGGGTAGAACGTGGTGTTAGTAGTTTAAATTCACAGGATCATCATCATCACCCGGCCCCACCGCAAATTGCAGCACAAACGTATGCCTGACAGGTGCAGGTCCCCGTTGGAGTTCCTAGTAAAAGTAAAAATAGTAATCGACAAAGTTTCTGAGGTTTGAGAAAGGGTAAAACACCCATTTTTGTCTAAAAATACAAAAAATTAATCGATTTTTTCATTTTAACACTGAAAACAAATTCTGACTCATCTTAACATTGAAAAGCTTGTGATAAAGTCTTAACAATTATTAGCATGTAACATTAAAATAAGACATAAATGGCTCTAATAATCTAAGATTAAGAAAAAAATTGTATTGAATCAAAATAAATTCATACTAGATTTAAGTAAATGTGCATGAAAACATAAGAAAATGGAATTAAATATACAAAAAAAAACTTCTTTACAGGTGAAAATTCTTGAACTGAATAATAAAAAAATAAAACATATCACAACCTTTCCACGTAAGGTTTCATTTTCAATTCCTTGACATTTTTCTTTATTTCTTTTAATCTGTCTTTAGAATTCAATTCAAAATATTTCATCTTAATTACACATAAATTGAGTTTAAAAATAACACAAATGAAGAAATTTCTCGATTCACACTTTTCTTTCAATAGAAATTTGCTCAAAATTTATCTCAGTTTTAATCCTATTAAAAATTAATACAAAATACAAAAAGCATTTTATACACGCTTTAAATGTATGTGAAAATTAAATGTCAACATGAAATATTTTTTTTATGTTAAATGTAAATTATTTGACAAAACATTTTTTTTTTGCCTCCTGTATTTTGTTTACACACACACAAAAAAAAAACAAGGCACGTTTTAATATTATCCGACTTGAAACTTTTTCTGAGTTTTTTTATCGAAATTTTTTGCCTTTTTAGAATTTTATCAAACAAATTCATTGAAAATTTGATATTAAAATTGTATTGAAATTAAAATAAAAAATAAATAATATTTAAAGAAGATGCTTGTACAAAAAAATTTTTAAAAAAAAAATAACATTAAATTTAAAAAAAAAAGAAATTAAATGATAAAATATAAGAAAAATATATAAACTTCAACAATGTATAACAGTGTTTCATTTATTTTTTTCATTCATACAAAAAATTGTTCGTTTCCTGTTTGATTGAGTATTTTTCATGTCAAATTTAAGAGATTTCCAATCAAATAGCAGTAAAAGTCTCCCTTGAGTCCTAGGATGTGTGAGTAATATGATATTTTGAATGGTAAGGAAATATTTCTTTTATTTTGTAACACAGCAATTACTATCAAGCAGAATGCGAGTTTGAGTTACTTGTATGAAAAAGTTGTACAAGTAACTTTGATAGAAAAAAGGTGAGTTTGAAATATTGGTTCGTTTTTTTTTAAATTCTCATATATAGGGTGTTTTTAAAACCCAATTTAACTCTTTATTACACTTTGTTGCTCCTGATTTTCGTTCTCCTTTACCATTTTTACATTTTCTTACACCTAAGCTCTCATTTATACACTTTAATGCCATTTATTACTTTTTAGTGCACTTTTATACTCTTTTATGATCTTTTAAGGGTAGTTAATAAAACTTATAAGAGCATAAAAGTGCATTAAGAGTGCACTTAAGAGTAATAAAGTGCATTAAAGTGTATAAAAGTGAGCTTAGGTGTAAGAAAATGTAAAAATGGTAAAGAAGAGCGAAAATCAGGAGCAACAAAGCTTATAAAAGGGTAATAAAGAGCAAAATTGCATTTTAAAAACATCCGTAAGAAAAAATGCAGTATTACAGACGGTTTGTCCGTCGTCACTGATCGCTATCAATGGTCCATCGGAGCGAGGTCAGTTTTTTTCTGTAAGATTAAGGAGCTCATAAAGAAAGAGGAACTTTGAGATTGGGCTCATGGTTTGGGCCAGAGCTTCCAAGTCAGAAAACTGTTAAAAACGGTTAAAATTTTTAGAAAATTGACAATTTTTTTTATTAGATTAATGAGCTTGTAAGAATTAACTTGAACTAATTAGCTTTGAGATTGGGCTTCAGACTACTGAAAATGGCCAAAAGCCCAAAACCCAGATTTTCACAAAATGCCAGACTTTTTCAAAAATTTTAAAATATCATAATTTTTAAAAAACTTTCAAAATAGTGGATTTTTTAAAAAAGAATTTGAAAAAGTTAAATAAATAACAAAACTTTTTTTTTAATTTTAATTTATTTTTCTTCTTTATTGTTTTCATATTGTATTAAATGGGTTTTCGCATTGATTACTTTTATCATATAATTTTTTATTATTATTTTATTTTTTTTCAATACGTTTTATTTTAGTAACTATTTGATAGACAAAAGGTAATGATAATATTAATGCAACAGTTTTTATTTTTAATTTTAATTTTAATCATGGTTCATTATTTGCTTCAATTTATTTTATTTTTTACTTTATTTATAGTTTTAAATTTAATCAGTTGGACAATTAGAGTTAAATATTTTTTTTATTTTACAAACATTATAAATTTTATTTTAAATATATTTTTTTTTTTGCTTAGTTTTGATCAAAGAGCAGTAATTTACTTTTACTTATAATAATTATAAATTTGGTTTATTTTTTTTGTATATTTCTATCTAAATATTAAGTGTAATGTTTTTATTTAAATTTAATTTAATAAAGAATATTTTTTAACAATTTTTTTTTTAAATAAATAAATTAATTTTAAATTTCAAATGAAATATGCGCTAACTATAAAATTTCATACTAAAAACAGAACTACAGAAGTGTTTTTAAAGAACGAATTAAGTCACGACGACACTTGAATATGCATTTAAAAAACTAATTTAAACTTTCCAAAATATTTATTTGTAACATTTTTTTAAATTTTTATTTATTTTTCTACCTAAAAAAACATTTTTATTTTTTTTTTCAATAAATATAAATTTTCACAATTTATTTTGATCTTTTTAAGACCATTTTCCCATTTTCATGTTTTTTTGATTTTAATTCTATTTTATTCAAATATTAAATTTAATTTATAAGAATAAGTAGATAATTTTTTAAGTAAAGTCCATGCTTAAAAACTAACAAACATATGAAATTAGTTTATTATTCTATTTCTTTATTGTTTTATTTATATTTTTTAGTTATTTATTGGTTTTTTTTAAGGTATAAGAATATATTTATTAAATATTTTATTATTATTACTTTTATATGTTAAATGAGTTCTGTTTATTATTTTTTTATTGTATTTTTTTAATTTATTTGTCACTTTTAATTATTTAATTTTATGTTTTGGTTAATTTTTGCCATTCTTTGGAGTAAAAAATTAAAATTTAAGCGCTCATTTCAAGAAATTTAAAGCATTTTGATTTTGGAATGTAAATAGTTAAATAAAGATTTAAGTAACATACCAGGCGTTTCCACTTTGATTTTAAATTTTACCGATTAATATGAGAATTTTTGATGAGAGAAAGCTCAAATGATAATTTGAAAGGAGTTTTTAAGTTAAAAGTGAGTGAATTATGTAAAACTTTTCAGAAATCTTCGTATTTTAAGTTTTTTTAAGGTTGTTAAAGGATTTTAAATGTAACATAGTCACTAACCTTGTTCTCTACTTTTATTTTAATAATACTTTGAATAGAACAAGAATTTTTTTTTGCTTTTAAGTTGAATGTTGTTTGTTTAAAATTAAAATTAAAATAAAGCTGTAGATGCCACAGTGAAAATTTAAAATCGTGTAGCACCCATTTCTGAAGGCTATTCACTGACATCAGATCCGTGTTTTTGTGGGAAGCCGGTGAGTGAGTCAAGTCCAACGTCAATTATTGTGACTTTCGAACCGCTATCACTACTTGTCGGAATTTTGATGTCATTCTCATTTGTCACTGGCATGATGATACAAACAAAACCACGTCCTGTTGTCGTGTCGCGTGGATGAATTGTGACCGGTACAAATCTGTCTGCAGTGCCTTCCACATAAGACGATAGTCGTTGGAAGACTTCTGGAAAATTTTTACGCATACTAACTCCTTTTTGCCTTAATACTGATTGAATATTTTGTAATATAAGCTCACGATATTTTTGTGTATTACGTTTGCCACTTAGACTGAACTTTAAAATTAACACGTCACTGTCTGGAGCACTAATGTTGGGCATTGTCGTCGTATTGCTAGATGAGTTGCTAGTTCCCGGATTTGTGATGGCACTTTGAAGTTGTTGTTCAAAAATTGGTTTTTGATGTGCCATATCATTGATAATTGATTTGCACAACTTCAATTTAGCACATCGCGAGACCAATTGTCGTTCCCATTTGACTTGACCCGTATTGGCAGCTGGAGCTTCAGACACAACACAAATTGCGACATATAAAAGCATTTTTGATTCCGGTTTATATTCCGTACTTAACCTTAAAAGTTCTGAATACAATTCCGGTCCCATTTCAGCAGGCATCAAATCAGGCCATCGCACATACATAACTTCACCCAAACACTGAAATCCCTGTTTGATGAAAAGTTCTGCATTTTCCGGACTACGAAACAAAATCCGAATAACACCACGTCCTTGCGACAAAAAGCCTCTTCGTGCCAATAAGCTCAAGTGTCGCAATGTATCGGAATCATCTTTGCATGCCGATAAAACTTGTCGACACAATGCAGAAACTCGTGAATGCAAGCACGCTTTACGATGTTTTTCCCAATGTGATCTGCGACATTCCCGTGAACAGTACAAATGTGAACAATTGTGACAACTTTTATACGTTTTCTTGGCTTCAGCTGGCGTTGTCGTATTATCACACCGAGGATATCGACATCTTACCACCTCACTATTCTTGCTTTCATATGAATCGAGACTGAGTTTACGTGTGTGTCCAACAAGGATTGTGGGATCACTTGGTTTGCGACGTTGATGCGTGTCACCTTCACTATGACGACGCTCCACTGCCTCGACATGTAACTGTTGTGTGTTTTGTGCATCGATTTTATTTGAAATTGCTGCAGGAAATGTTGGAATTGTAACAGGATTTGTTGCATTAGTGCCAGGAATATCGATTTGAGGAAGAACAGCTGGATGTTCGTTCAGTTGCATGTGTGGCAGTGAAATTGATTGTGTCTCATCATTAGCTGTAGCCCCTGAATTTTCATATAAAAAAATTTAAAAAAAATACATTAAAATTCAATTTAAATTGAAATTTCATCAAAAATTTTTATTTTAAAGGTCAATTCGAGAAAAAATTAATTCAAAAATGTGCAAAATTTGTACTGGAATTAGGGAAACATGCTTTTTATGTTAAAACAATCAAATGTGACGATCAATTTCAATTAAATATTATAAGATATCAATATGAAAATTATAAAAACACAAACTAAAGAGTGTTGTTTTAAATGAGTCAGTGTGAAGTGTAAAAGAAATTTTAATAATAACTAAAATAAATTCAATTTTTGATGACATTCACGAGGATTTCAGTGAAATTTTTCGAGAAATTCAAATAAAACATAGATAAAATTTAAACATAAATTAAAGTGTGTAACATAAAACTACGATAATGTGAAATTAGAGCATTAACTACATTATTTTAATCGTATCATTGAAGATTTCCGGTCACCTTTCAAAATTTTTAAGAATGAAAATAAAATTCAAACAGAGGAAGAAGAAGTAAAAAAAAATAATTTGTATTTATTTGTTTTGTTGTTTGGAACATAACTTACAGGTTCATACCTGGCCTTGAATTATTGGCTGGTAAACCTAATAGTGATGTCAAAACATCTTCTACATCTATTTCATCTAGTAACATTGCTGACGTAGGACGTTCTGGTGGTATTTGAAATGTTGGTACAGTAACTGTTGGAAAAAAGTACATAATAAGAGAAAAAAAAAAAGAAATAATCAAGATAAATTATACGGGAAAATTTCTTATGTATTTTCATTTCAACAAAAAAATTATATAAAAAAAATGATTTGATGGGAATTTTTTTGGTTGAAGTAAATTTTTTTGACCAATTGTTTTAAGTAAAACTGTGAAATTTTGAAATGAGAATGAGTGATAAATTTTTTCTAAAATTTGTTAAACTTTTTTTTGAAAGAACATCCAAAAACCAGAAAAAAGAAGGTTTGTAATAAAAAACTGTACATTGAAATTTAGATTTGTGCTACCAAATCAGTCAGTCCTCGTTTTCAGCAAAATTCATTTGATAATTGGGATTTGTTTTTGTTCAAACACTGACAAAATAATTTCATCATTTTTAAGTAAAAACGAAAAATTATGAAAAGCATTTTAATTTAAAAGTGTACACAGAACTACAATTACATCTGACATTAAATCAACCATCCAAAAATAACAATAAAAAAAAGTGAACCTGAAAAATGAAAATGATTTTTTTATTTAGATGATGTGAAGATTGCACTGGAACAAGTTCGAAATTTCAATTTGATATTGCATTTTTATCCCTTTACTGGTCACAATTAAGAAAAAATGAGCCCAGTCACGTCTTTGAAAATCGATTGGGCATTAAAAAATATTAGACAGTCTCAAACTTATGTTTTTACGATTCCTTAGAGTACCATGAGTCCGAATATATTCACATTTAAATTTAAAGTACAGGTTTTGAGGTGTTGCCATAAATAATGTGATTTTTTGCAAACAAAATTGTTATAATAGTGATATTTGTTTAAGCTCAAATACTACATGTTTTTGTACGAGATACGTACCTAGTATGTTCTACAAAGTTGTAGCCAATATTTCAATGAACAAACTTTTCATACATCACTTTATACCTTTTCATAGAAAAAAATCGATTTTTTAATGAAAAACGATCAAAAATGACCAAAGAGGTGAAGCAAATGAAGGTTAGGTTTTACAAGGATACCACCGCGGTCTCAAAGAGGCCTATTGTGGTCCTATTGTGGAAGCAAATGAATGATTTTTATTTCAAAAAGCTCAAAACTATACTCTTTAGACTTATATTTCCCGATATTAGTTTTAGGGAACCAAATAAAAGAATTTAAAAATATTAAATCGTTCTTCAGAAATCTAAAAGACGGAATTTTTTTTTTATTTTCTTAATGTAATATTCGACTAGACTGAAGCTATCAACGACTTCATCAACGACCTTGGCAGCCTCCAGATTTTTCGGACTATAAGGACCCTCCCGAACACACTCCAGGTGTCATCAACGACTTTTACCCTTAAAATTTATTTGTTTCGGTGTTTTTGCATTTTTTTCCGTGCAACTGATAAAATTAACTCTCAACGCTACATTTTGGAACCTAAATACAGTTTTCCTGAAAAATCATTATTAAAAACCCCCGTAGCACACTCTGAAGGATCCAATTCAAAAACCCAAATAAAAGTACTTGTATTTTTCGATCCTCTAACTTTCTGTAGACTCATCTATGACTTTTCTCTTGGAAAATTTTTCAGGAAAGAATATATACAACCAAAATGCCACATGCTGAGAGTTAATTTTGTCAGTAGCTCGGAAAAAAAAATAAAAACAGTAAAAAAATAAATTTTCAGGGTAAAAGTCGTTGATGACACCTGGAACGTGTCGGGAATGGTCCATATGGTCCAAAAAACTCCTACTCAAGCCTGCCAAGGTCGTTGATGAAGTCGTTGTTATTTCAGTCTAGTTAATATTCGGCCGAAATGTAAAAAATAACCTTAATTTTTTGAATTGAAATCAGTTTACGCTAAACTTTGTTTTTTTTTTGAATAAAATCCGTTATTTATAATTCACTTGTAACTCACAAGCCTCATGGTAAGGAAAGGGCTAAAATGAATCGAGTATCGAAAATTTTCGCATGATTTCAATTTCGAATTTCATCATGCTCCGGTGCAATCTTCACACCATTAAACTTAAATCTCAAATAAATCAATTAATTTTAAAAAAAATCACCAGATGGCGCTATTCGAAAACGAAGGAAAATCATAAAATTATAAAATAACCTTCAAATAATGAAAAACTCACCGTAAAATCTGACTTTAAACCAAATCAACAGAAAAATTAAGCAGCAACATAAAAAATCATAAGAATAAGCATTATATAATTTTAAAAGTGAACCAAAAACCAGATGGCGCCACAATTCAAATGAAATAATAAAATAATAGATAAAAAATAAATAAAAAACAGCCATATAATGTTTTTTTTCTGAATAAAATAATAATTAAATTTTAATATGAATTTAACTTAAAATTACAATGATAATAATAATTATTTTAATAATAAGATGCTTGATTATTACAACAATCAAGTAATTGTATATTAATTTTTGCTTAATATCTTAAATTGTGATTAACCATGATGATGAACTAAAAATAAATTATAATGATAATATTACAAATAAAAAACTTAACTTAAAAAAAACCAAAAACACACTGATCATTTTTTGTATCATATCATATTAAATTTGGAAAAAAATTATAAAAGTTAAAATTTAATTTAAAAAAAAAGCAAAATGGCGGATCTTTTCGATCTTATTAATTTCAATTTGAATCAAGTCCAATTAAAGTTTAATTAAAATATTTTAATGTGCTTTTGATTCAATTTTCAATGTAATTTAAGGGAAATTCACCTTTCCTTTGTTTATTTTACGGAATAAAACAAACTGGAGGTTAATGTTAAATTTGAATTGGGAAAAATTTTGACTCATAGTAAAAAAAAATTATTTAATAGTAAAATAAGCAAAGGGACAATAATTAAAATTCATATAAGCAATTTAACTTTAAATAAAAATAATAGAAAAAAATTAAATTAGAAGAAAAAATTGCATTTCATATTCACATTCAAGGAAAATTTACATTAAATTTAATTTTCATGCAATTTCTTATCATTTTAAATATTTTTTTTAATTTTTTTATAGTTTAACACTAATTTTACATGACTATCAAGAAAAAAAAAATTAAGATCAAAATAATAATAAAATTTTTCGCATTCATTCGTTTTTTTTTTCGTTTATTGAATTGAATTAACATTTAAAAATTAACATTAATGTTTCTTGTAATCTAATTTACTAGGAGTGCTAAAAAAATGACATTAAATTTAGTTGTAATATGACATTCACTTCAAATTATAATAATTTTAATATAATTGTTTTCATAATAATTTCAATATAAATGAAAATAATGATTTATTTTCTAATTTAAATAATAATAAAATTTCTAAATGAACTGAAAAAGTTTTCTTAAATAATTTATGATAATAATTTTTTTACATAATATGTGTGTAGTTAATTTTTACTACATTTTTTTTTTTTATTTTTACACGTAAGTCGACTCACCAGTACCATTGACACTGCCATCATTGATGCGGAGACTTGGTGAGACGTGTCGTGGCAATGATGCGGACGAGGAGGCATGAAACGCTGCAGCGACATTTGTATTGTCAATTACGGGTGTTTGTGGTGATTCGAGTGGTTTTGTGCCAACAAATGACGATTCGAGCCAGCATCTGTTTTGTTTATAAGGATTTTTTTGATTTGAATTTCAAGGAGAATAAAAGGACGAGGGAAAGTTTTGTATTTTTTTTAAATGTAAATTATAAAATTCAAGGAAATAAAATTGAAAATGTAAACTTTTCCCATTCGACCTGTTATTTACCTTTGACTTGGACTGGTCGATCGACTACGACTATTTCGATTTTGTTGGTCGTTAACGTAGTGAACAATGGCTGAGGTGACTTCCTTTATTTCGTCCTTGATTTCTGGTGTGCCCACGAGAGACGATGACTGTTGTTGATATTGTGGTTGATGATGAGGTGGTATTGGTGGTTTTGAATCTGCGTCTCTTTGATGTTGTTGTTGTTGTTGCTTTTGTTGTAACAGTGATGACGCGAGTCTGAAATTAAATGAAATTGAAAAAACCTCGTTTGAATTTAAATTTAACATGAGATTTACCTTTCAGCAGGTGTCCGCAATCCTGTAGTCGAATTCTGTTGTTGTGCAAGTTTTTCTTGACTCCTCCAGCCAAGATATGGTTGTCTATAAGAGCCTCTTAATGTATTATTTCCACTACTTTGATAACCTGCTGGCAAGACACCCCGTGTAAATGAGCCGCGTGTCGATACACTTGGCGATGTTTGATTTGAATTCAAATGTGATGTTGACCATCTAATTAAATTTAAGAGGAAAAAAATATTATTTTTTGAATTAAAATTGTACAATAAAAATTCTTACCGTGAAAACCCTGTTTGACCATGATGACTGTGCGATGATGGACTCAACATCACCGGACTCCGATCGGACCTTTGGGATCCCAACGAGCTCAATGACGTTGTTTTTGAATTCAGTCCTGTCCATCTTCCGACATCCGAATTTCGTTTTCGCAAAAATCCACTGGAATCTAATGTTGATCGATTGCCAGCTGGCGTTGACGTTCCTCCTGTTCCAGTTGTTGAACTGGTGTACGTTTTATACCAGTCAGGCACATTGAGACGTTGCAGTGAGGCCTGCACACGTAATTGGTGTTCGCTGAGATTTGTGTTTGTCTCATGGGATTTTTGTAATTCATTTTCTGGTGGCTGTAAAATAAAAAATATTCAAAAATTAAATAAAAATTCATTGAAATTTACATTAAAATGACATTTATTCATTTAAATTTTACATTTTCATCTAACCTTGAGTAAAAATGCTACATAGATTAAAATATTTTCTGTGACAATTTCCAATTTTTCATCGATTAAATTCATCTGATCATGATTGACAGCACAAAAAACAATTTTCACATCCATCGCTTTATTCGTATTCGGATCAAATAAGGATAATTTCATGACAGCACCAAGCTCATTCGATTCATACGCCAATGCACACATATGACAAAATTGCAAATCCACTGAAGTGCCTTCAATTGACTTGCAATTCGTGCGAACAGTAACCTCCGTTTGTTCATTTAAATTACAATTTTCATTGATCAGAGCAACAATCATGTCAATTAAGCTCAAATCCCATATTGCAAGGAAATTTTCGAGGGCAAGGAGCAGTGTCTTGTCATTGATGTTAATGAAAGGTGCATCATCAAACGTAAAACACGAAAAATTATCTTGATTAAATGTTGGCTCATCATCATCATCTGTAATCATTTCAGATTCCGTGGCATCAAATGTTGTAAATGATAAATTTCTTGCAGAAATTTCAGGCTTTCCATTTTTATGATCAAACGGAATCACAACAGCTGGAGACGCGAGATGCAATGGACTTGTATTCGTTTCATTTTCAATGAGTTTTTTGGGAGTTGTTTGGGTTGCAGTGTCAATTGAACGGCGAGTTACTTTGACGGGATGTGTCTCCCAATTGATTGGTGGTTGAGGTGGCGTGATTGGCGAGCTGTGATTTAATGTCATTGGAGGCACCGTGGAATCAATGAAACTTGAATTTTTAATGGGGGTTGAATTCAATGAAGGCTGCTTGGATTTCATGAAAATTTCTTTGGTGAAAGACTTTTCTTTATCGCAAGCGCCTTTTAAATTTACATTGAAAACGGGAATGACCGTTTGTGGTTTAATTTCATCATGAAATGAATCAAAATCTTTGATTTTGTCCTCTTTTTCCTCGATTTTGAGTTTGCCTACTGGTAAAATCTTGCAGAGTGGTAAAATGCTTTTAATTTTCATGCTCAAATTTTCCTTGACAATTTCTTCGAATGCTTTCGTCGTGGAAAGCACTTGAGACTTTTCAGTGTTATTTAGTTTATTAAAAGCGACCTCTGTGGTGTTATTTGGAACTCCATCACCCGAACTAAACATATTCTCGAAAAATTGAATCCGATTCTTATCCAGACGTCCCACAGTATTCGTGCTTGTCCTTGTCGTGTTATAATCGTTCAATGTCTGTTGCAAATACGAGGATTTGAGACGTTGAAATTCATTCACCATATTATCGACACTTTTTTGTTGTTTTTTATACAAATACACTTGATTATCATATTTTTCATCGTCATATGTCAGAAATTTCTCATCATCTTCATCCAGCCTACTTTTATTGTATGTGTTATTGCCAATGCGATGCAAACTCAGTGTACTGCTATCATCGATTTTCACATCTTCATCAAAATAACTAAAAATATCTCTGAGGCTTTTATTTTTATTCAATAGGCATTCAAGTGAGGTATTTGCACGTTGTAATTGTCTCAATTGTTGTTGTTGTTTTTTTGGTGAACCACCAATACCATCCAAACATTCATAACTACAACTCACATCCATTAAAACACTCGATGCCCCAGAAAAATTAATATTACGTTTCACTGCTTTCAATTCATCATCATCGAAATCATCATCATCCTCAATCGATTCATCGACAACCTCCATATATGACACGCCACCACATGACGATGAAATATTTTCATAGATATCGGAGTCAGTAAATGGATAATCGACTAATTTTTTTGCACATGCACGTGGTGCAATGCGACGCGTTGATGGTCGAAACTTTTTTGTTGAATTCCTATTTGATTTTTCCAGGGAATTCACAAATAAATCAAAATCATCATTACTAAATGCACTTGAATCAACAGTGTAATAATATTTAAATGAACGATTAAGTAACTCTTCGTTCTTATTGCTGTAAATTTGATCCACTGTCATTTTTTTACTTTTTATTTTAATTGTTTTTTTTTATTCTTAAAATTGTAATATAAATTACACACATAAAATCATATAAATTTCACATTAATTCACATAAAAAGTCATTTTTCTTTTATTTCTATTTTATTCACTCAATTTCCTTATAAAGATTTTATTTCCGCTTAATATATTTTTAATAAAAATATCAAAATTGGTTAAAATCGCGTCCTTTCAAACACAGTAAAATTAAAATAAAAAAATATCTTGTTTGATCAACAATCTATCTGATACTGACGCTTAAAATGCGACCCTTGATGTGTGAAAGAGAAAAAAAATTGGGTATCATTTGATGGATTTGCATATTTTATCATATACCTGACCTGTACCATGTCAAAAAATGTTATTATTACTCATTGTTATCAGTAAGTGTCTAAAACATAACAAAAAGAGTATCATTGTGATAAGTTTGAGTGTAGTTGTGAGATGTCATACAAAAAAAATAAGAAATAATAAATTGAAATTGAAAGTAAAAAAAAAAATTGAAACGTAATCGTTTTAATGGAGATTAAGCGTATTTAGATAATTATCTTTAAAAGTCATCGGTATTGTGTGATAGTTGAATGAATAATGAATTGAAGATACTTTGAGCAATGATTGGACAAGTTTTGAATGTTATAATTTTCAATTGTGACGGAAACTTGCAATTTGTATATAATTTAAAGGACTCACATAGCCATGAATGAATTTGAATGGAAAGAGGGTGAACTGAAAGGGGACTCAGCTCCTTAGTTTATTAATATTTGTCTGAATCCTGCTCTCCCATGCGACAGGCGAAGATACTGACCGATATGCTAACACGGATTTGTATGAATAAATTAAGTGGGCTGATGGAATTTGGCTTATGCACATAAATTTGTCCATCCCTCCTAGAAGGGAAATTTTATACCCCACCTGGAATTTTCCCGTTTATCACGTATTTGATATCATGTCATGCGATAGCAAAGTTAGAAACATTTTTAAAAGCAAAATATCCACACATTTGGTAAGAAACTTGAAATCACTTGACACTGAAATGGCTCCAATATCGCATTTTAATAGAAACCCTTCAAGAAATTCATTTTTTGTATGCAAATGAAGATTGATTTATTCTTATCAGCATTCACATCGTCTGCTACTTTCATTTTAATTTTGTCGGGTGCCCAATTTCTACCTGAAGTATTTTTTTATTTCACTATTTTTTTCTAATCACAATTCTTACACCCCACAGGATGTCTGAAACCGATATCAAATATTAAATTCTTTTAAAAAATAAAAAAAAAATGGTTTTAAGGTTAAAAAAAAAATTATAGTCCAAAATCAAATGAAATTTTATCTTCTTCTGAAGTTAATCAACTTCAAAAATTACAAGTTTTCGTAATGTGAACTCAAAAACGTAAAACAAGCGAAGAAAATTAGAATCTGAAACTTGTACAATTTGTAATTATTACTGTATCTTGTTAATAATTAGTGAAAATGTTGTTATTGATTAGAACAAAAATTGTACAAGTTTCAGATTCTAATTTTCTTCGCTTGTTTTACGTTTTTGAGTTCACATTACGAAAACTTGTAATTTTTGAAGTTGATTAACTTCAGAAGAAGATAAAATTTCATTTGATTTTGGACTATAATTTTTTTTAAACCAATTGTTAAGTATAGGAGTATTATTCATTATTTTGCCTTAAAAAAAAAGAAGACGGTAAAAACAACTTTGAACAACTTTGCCTTTACTTAAAACTAATTCTGATGCAACACCATATTTATCTAATTACTAAGCTGAAGATATCAAAAACATTGGCAGCCTCGGTGGACCGAAAACCAAGCGCTCCAGGGGTCATCAATGACTTTTTTCAGTTTTTTTAATTCTTAAATCAAATTTTTTAGTATTCAGCGCCATCTGGCAGATCCAATCGGAAAAAACAAAAATAACGTTTGTGTATTTCTATAGAAAAAAGTACAAACTACTATAAGGTACTTAGATACTTATGTGGTAATGTATTAATAATGAAAAAAAAGCTATATTGCTTACAATTCTCTTCCATTAAAAAAAAATGCCTTTTTTATTAATGATTATATTTAAGTAAACAATTTATTTTCTAATTTTAAGATAAAATACAATTTATTAATTTCAATGTTATAGTAACAAGAACTTTAAATATTTATTTGCTTAAAATATGTATTATTTAAATTTTATTTTTTAATATCAAGTTATTTCTCTCGACACAATGGAATATGCAATAATTAGTTATATATGCTTTAGTGTATCCTGAAAGCTTTATGTTAAAATTTCTTTTCGGCGAAATTTACTACAAAATCGTTTCAACAAAATATAAAAATGAATATCTTAAAATATTTTATCATTTTGTGTATTTCATTTTTTGATTTTGAACATAGATATTTCAACCCGAATTGGCCGATAGCATTGATGGTCACCTTTTTACAATCCCTAAAATTCTAATTAGTTTAAATTTTATCAAATTTCTTATTCATTTAACATCTATATTCATATGTAATATATTTGCAACCATTATCATTTAAAATTTAGAAGAGATTTATAAACTTTGATTATAATGTAACATTTTTAATAGCTTTTATAGCTAAGATAAACAGGTAAAATAACAAATAAAATACTAAAATCTTAATTTGTTAAGAATAGATAAATTGCACATTCAAATCATATCTCAATCATTTGCAATTAATAATAACCATATTATTTGAAGATTGTATGACATTATTTTGTTTAAGAATAACCCAGTTAAAAAAAAAAAGCTGTCAGGTGGATTTTGGGCAAATAAAAAGTCATGCAATAATTATCATCAGAATAGCATGACTAAAAACTACATTATTTTCAAAATTAATGTCAAATAGTCAATAAAAAACTTTATTTTTCTCAAGCAGAGATTTAGATCAACTTCAAGAAATCTTATCTGTCCACAACGAAAATAAAAAGATTGAAAATGAGATCAGTTTCACACATATTATTAACAAAAAACGATTCTGTACCATGAATGCAACGAAATATTTTTTAATTAATCTTAAATTTGGAACTGAAGTGAAAATTTTATTTCCGTCAGCATAGTTGTTTTCTTGTTTATTATTGAAAATTTTAATTAATAAATAAGAAGTGAATGTGATGTGAATGAAAAATTTTTTTTTGTGTTGTATGAGAAAAATTTTTCCTGTTTGATTTAGGTATGGGGTGTCTTCGGCAAAGTTACTCAGAATGATAAGGCAAAAATTTTGGCATGAAAAAAATTTTCCATTTTCTCGGAAAATTTTTGGAAAATCGAGTTTTTCATGGTCACCCTATTTTTTTGTATGGGCACCCTATTTTTTTTTGATCCATAAACACTCCCAGGCTGAATACGAAAATAAGTCTAGAACATACATTGGGTCTCAGATGAACCGTTTGGACGCTACGCGGTCTGAAAGGAATTAGTAGCGCGAATACAATATAAAACTTGTAATAAGAAGTGAATGTGATGTGAATGAAAAATTTTTTTTTGTGTTGTATGAGAAAAATTTTTCCTGTTTGATTTAGGTATGGGGTGTCTTCGGCAAAGTTACTCAGAATGATAAGGCAAAAATTTTGGCATGAAAAAAATTTTCCATTTTCTCGGAAAATTTTTGGAAAATCGAGTTTTTCATGGTCACCCTATTTTTTTGTATGGGCACCCTATTTTTTTTTGATCCATAAACACTCCCAGGCTGAATACGAAAATAAGTCTAGAACATACATTGGGTCTCAGATGAACCGTTTGGACGCTACGCGGTCTGAAAGGAATTAGTAGCGCGAATACAATATAAAACTTGTAATAAGAAGTGAATGTGATGTGAATGAAAAATTTTTTTTTGTGTTGTATGAGAAAAATTTTTCCTGTTTGATTTAGGTATGGGGTGTCTTCGGCAAAGTTACTCAGAATGATAAGGCAAAAATTTTGGCATGAAAAAAATTTTCCATTTTCTCGGAAAATTTTTGGAAAATCGAGTTTTTCATGGTCACCCTATTTTTTTGTATGGGCACCCTATTTTTTTTTGATCCATAAACACTCCCAGGCTGAATACGAAAATAAGTCTAGAACATACATTGGGTCTCAGATGAACCGTTTGGACGCTACGCGGTCTGAAAGGAATTAGTAGCGCGAATACAATATAAAACTTGTAATAAGAAGTGAATGTGATGTGAATGAAAAATTTTTTTTTGTGTTGTATGAGAAAAATTTTTCCTGTTTGATTTAGGTATGGGGTGTCTTCGGCAAAGTTACTCAGAATGATAAGGCAAAAATTTTGGCATGAAAAAAATTTTCCATTTTCTCGGAAAATTTTTGGAAAATCGAGTTTTTCATGGTCACCCTATTTTTTTGTATGGGCACCCTATTTTTTTTTGATCCATAAACACTCCCAGGCTGAATACGAAAATAAGTCTAGAACATACATTGGGTCTCAGATGAACCGTTTGGACGCTACGCGGTCTGAAAGGAATTAGTAGCGCGAATACAATATAAAACTTGTAATAAGAAGTGAATGTGATGTGAATGAAAAATTTTTTTTTGTGTTGTATGAGAAAAATTTTTCCTGTTTGATTTAGGTATGGGGTGTCTTCGGCAAAGTTACTCAGAATGATAAGGCAAAAATTTTGGCATGAAAAAAATTTTCCATTTTCTCGGAAAATTTTTGGAAAATCGAGTTTTTCATGGTCACCCTATTTTTTTGTATGGACACCCTATTTTTTTTTGATCCATAAACACTCCCAGGCTGAATACGAAAATAAGTCTAGAACATACATTGGGTCTCAGATGAACCGTTTGGACGCTACGCGGTCTGAAAGGAATTAGTAGCGCGAATACAATATAAAACTTGTAATAAGAAGTGAATGTGATGTGAATGAAAAATTTTTTTTTGTGTTGTATGAGAAAAATTTTTCCTGTTTGATTTAGGTATGGGGTGTCTTCGGCAAAGTTACTCAGAATGATAAGGCAAAAATTTTGGCATGAAAAAAATTTTCCATTTTCTCGGAAAATTTTTGGAAAATCGAGTTTTTCATGGTCACCCTATTTTTTTGTATGGACACCCTATTTTTTTTTGATCCATAAACACTCCCAGGCTGAATACGAAAATAAGTCTAGAACATACATTGGGTCTCAGATGAACCGTTTGGACGCTACGCGGTCTGAAAGGAATTAGTAGCGCGAATACAATATAAAACTTGTAATAAGAAGTGAATGTGATGTGAATGAAAAATTTTTTTTTGTGTTGTATGAGAAAAATTTTTCCTGTTTGATTTAGGTATGGGGTGTCTTCGGCAAAGTTACTCAGAATGATAAGGCAAAAATTTTGGCATGAAAAAAATTTTCCATTTTCTCGGAAAATTTTTGGAAAATCGAGTTTTTCATGGTCACCCTATTTTTTTGTATGGACACCCTATTTTTTTTTGATCCATAAACACTCCCAGGCTGAATACGAAAATAAGTCTAGAACATACATTGGGTCTCAGATGAACCGTTTGGACGCTACGCGGTCTGAAAGGAATTAGTAGCGCGAATACAATATAAAACTTGTAAAAAGTTTTCGTAAAAAATTAATATTTGTATGGATTTTTTTTCATTTCAAAATGAAAGTAAAAGCAATACAATTCAATTACAAATTCTGATGTCTGGTATGAAATTGCAGACTAATTATCGAGCCGTGATAAAAATTCAACAAAAATTCTGTAATGGGAATGTTTTTCTCCGATAATTGTTCAAAAATATCATCAAAATATCTGTTATGACGTCAAAGATATTTATTTTTTTTTATTTTTCATTGAAAATAACAAACACACTTTACAAATTTCAACCACACAATTCGATATTTCATCAAAACAGTGCTGTCGTCATCATACACACTCACATTTTATCCTTTTAATTCTGTCAACACAACAAAGCACACTTCAGAAAAATAATACAGATCTCGATTTATTGTTGGAATGGAAAAAATTAAATCTGACGTTATTTGCTATTTTTTTTAAACAGGGATTTTCATGGAAATTTAAAAAAAAAATTATTAAAAACGTGTTTTTATGAATTTGCTTGAAATTCATATTTTGGGTTTTTTCCATTGCGGATTTAGTTTCTCATTCTGGGCGTTTGGGCGAGACAAAGAAAATTTATTGAGCACAATTCAAAGAACGAAAATTCAACTTCTGTTTGTTTTTAATCCATCACCATTCAAGACGATTCATGTTCTTTCACACATAAAAATGACGTTAAAGAATATTTTTAAAATGCACGACCTACTTCAGATTTACAGAATTGTCGCATCACATTTAAAACTTTTCCACATTTTTCGCGTCATTTGACACAATTTTTCACGTCCTATAAATTTTAAAAGAAACAAAACACATTTATTTCATTCCAAAAATATACTCCACACATTATTACAATTTATGCATGCAGAACTATTCTTGTCGTTTAATTTAATTTTAAAATAACTTTATGAGCGAATGTGTGTGACTTGTTTGTGGAAAATTCTAATAAAAATTGAGGAATATGAATTAATATGAAAAAAAAATTGAAATGAAGTCGAAAACTTAATATAATTAAATACAAAATTTTTTGATAGTTTTAATTGTGAAATCAGTGTTATGAAAACTTTCCCCCCTCTTGATTTTGAAAAAAAAACAAACAATTTCTTTAATGTTCAATGTTCATGTTTTCATTGAAATTTCAAATAAAACTTTGAAACTGACTTTTCTTGCATTTTATAGCTTTTCATTAAAAAATTTGTGAACCGTACATTGGAATGATAGACAAGAGCACATTTTGGTATCAATTTGTATGAAAGAACGTTCCTAGATCAATAGCATTAAAAAATATCACGAGCATCCTGAGAGTAGAGAGCGCAATACAGAAAATTCAAATTATAGCCTTTAAAATGTGAAATTTTCTAACCTTCAACTTTGCTGAAGTAACTAAAGCGAAAATTCATATGAAAAGGGGTAAAAATCACATTCATCGTCGTTAAGCCGCTCTAATTCCGAAGCTGTTACCTAGAACATATATTGAAAGGTCGGCAAAAGGATTTTAAAGTTTTATGACAGAAATTAGGATGGGATGTCCAATTATAGGATTGAAAGTCTCATTTTCTCCTTATTATTCTTTAAAAGTTGATATAATTTGATAAAATATTTAAAATTTCACGTTTTTTACAGTGATGATAAAAATAACGGACATCAATGGCTCTTCAAAAGCGCATTTCAACCATTGAAATTAACTAAATATTCGTTAAAGAAAATCAACTGATAAAATCATGAAATATGTTTAAATTTTTATTCCATTTTTTTTATTATTCAATGCATACAATTTTAAAGACAAATAATAATAATCATAATAAAAAGAAAATGGAAATGAATATGAGAAAAAAATAATAATGGCGACGTTTGCGTGTCCTGATTCCATTTGACTTTTTTTTATTATTAATTTCATAATAACAACAAAAGTTGTTTGTTGAATTTATTTTTAAAAAAGAAAAGAAAAAATTAATATGAAAAATTCACATAAATTCTGAGTTAATTCAGAGCTTATGCATATAAAAATAACCAACGACATACATAAATTATGAAAACACGAGACATGGGCAATTTATAAAGAAAAAAAATTTAAAAGAAGAAAATTATTCTTATTATTATTTTCAATATTAATATGAGCCTTGATTTGATTTAATTTACATTTGACTATTTTTCAATTGAATCCTTTTTTCACATTGAAATTGTCTCATGAAATCATTTGTATTGAGTTTCATACCTCAATAATCCAGAAAAAAATGCATATGATGATACAATTCAGGTCAAAAATTGAATTGTGTAATTGGGTAACAGGAAAATTATCTATAATGAGTATTCAATTACTTGGAAAACGTCACGTGAAATGTAATTTGATGAAAATAGATCGAAAATTTGTACATTGATGACATGCAAGAGACCTGCCTCAATTCATCACGATTAAGTTATAAATTTAAAATGAATCTAAGCGAGACGTTTCTGTTGACCCTTCATAGAACCACGTTAGTACCATGAAAAGACACTCTCTGCCTCGTACAGAAAGAGAAACATCGGAAGAAGTGGACCGGACGTTGTCTACCCAAAACTGTGAAAGAAAATGGAAATGCAAAATTGATGTCTTCCTTTTCATAGTTCAATTCACTTTGAAATTTAACAATTGATACTGAATAAATTTTACATGTAAATGACCATTTATGACGATGACTTGTGTTGTGTCCTAGTGATGTGACCTTGAACGATATGAATCAGATTTCAGGACACAAATCGACTGTGGATTTCAATTCAATTTTCAATTGAATCAGCCATAAATTCATCATAAATCTCTCTCACACACACACATACACATAGACAGAGAAGTTGAAATCAAATGTCTTACCTCCTTTAAACCTGAAGTAATCATCATCACGTAACACCAAAATTTATGTCATTGAATATTTTTTTTTCTTCTTGTTGATGTTGTTGTTGTTTCTTTTATTTTATTTTTTTTAATATTTTTTTTTCCTTTTAACTGATTTCAGTGAAAATGAAGGAAAAACTTGTATAACTAATGTAGTGCAGACAATATTTCAAATGGAATGAATAAGTAGCGGATGTCAGGGTGATGATTATGGGATTTTTTTTTCTTAGTATTATTTACTGTTAAATGAACTGGAAATATGATTTTTTCTTTAACTTTTGGGTGTTTTCTTCTCTTTTCTTCTTTCCTTTTAATTTTTATTTGAAGATTTATTACTTTTAATTTAATGTGCTTTTATGATAATTTTTTCTTTACATTGCACTTGCTATTAAAATGTGATGGTTAAAATAATAATCGTAACTTAATTAATCAACAAATTTATCACAGTGAAATTATTTATTTTATTTTTTTTGATCAATTACTCTGCTTTCCATTCCCTTTAATGTATAAAAATAAAATTTAGGCAGAAAAAATTATTATTTGATTTTCATTTCAATTTAATTTAAAAAACTAGATTACTTTTCCAATTATGGGATATAAAAATTTATATTTTTCTTAATTATTTTACTTGTTTCATGTAAATTTTCATTTGAAATTTACACAGTTCGATTTTTTTTATTACACAAAATATTTCTTTTCATCATCACGTTACGGTTACTTTCTTATTATATTAAATTTCATTTTCTTTTCCACACACATGTTTTTTCCTTTAAATTTAATTTTTATTGTTATTAAATTTTAATGTTAAAGTCCTAAGTTTATGAGTCAAATTTGATTTAATTTAATTTAATTTGAGACAGTGAGAAAAAAATAAAGTAATTTTTTTTTTAATATTAAAACTTTTCTTGTTCAAATGAAATTTTTAGTCTGACTGACGTTTCTTATGAACTAGAATAATACACACCTAGACAGACTGTCATACAAACACATGCACGTATGTGACCTCGAAGGATTTTCTAGCGCCTGCGATTTAACTGATTTTGCTTAAATTTTATTGTAGCTGAATTTTGTATGCACGTTAATAGGAAAAAAAAATGAAAATAACTGGAAATGTCAAAATATTATTGTGACTGTTTGAATCTTGACATTTAAAGGAAGGCGGTTACTGTGATGAATTTGAAAATGAAAATATGACATCGAAATTCAATGAAAAGTGGAAAAATGGTTAAATTCATGAAATAATTTGAGAAACTGACTCCACTGTTCTAAATGAAACTTCTAATTTTTAGTAACCCCTTTAATTTTCCGACCTAATTGGTCGGAATTTGGTAAATACCACGTACTTTTGATGAAAAATCGGTACTAGTGAAGTTAAAAAATTTTGATTTGAAAGCGAAAATCGGGACAGTTAAAAACTAATCATTTTTTACTAGTCTGAAGTTATCAACGACCTCATCAACCTCCTTGTCTGTTTCAAAGAGGGAGTTTTCGGACCCTCCCCGACCCCCTCGCAGGGTCATCAACGACTATTACCCTGACTTTCATTTTTTTTGCTGTTTTTAAACTTTTTCCTTCGTGTAAATCACTAAATTAGCTCTCAGTGCCCTTTGGAGTGTCCAATCAAAAATTTCAGACACAAGACGCTGTAATTTTTGATTCTCTATCCATCTGCATACTCTTCATCGAAAAGTTTTTCAATGTTTGAAAAAAAATGTACCAGTCAAATCCATTTTTCTCATCTCAATTCATTGTTATACAAAAAATTTCCATTGAACTTGTATAACTTCAATGTCATGCGTACTTTCAGTCATTTCATTTCCTTTTGTCATACAAACAACCATAATTTTATAGCAAAATTCCATTTTATATTCAGCTAAAAGGGTGTTGTATAATTTTTACCATACAAACACACACACATAGCAATGTTACACAACATAAAAGTTGTAATAAAAATTCTTCTTCAGACATGGATGATGATGTTGATCATGAAATAAGAAACTTTTACTGTGTCGATGTACTGCGTGTCGTTGTGTCGTTTTATGACCCACTACACGACATTTTCTGTATAATTTGGAATAATAATGCAATGTTGAGAGTTGAATGTAATAAAAATAAATGTAAACGAAATAAACAAACAAGAGAGAGGGAAGCTGAATAGCCTAATTTAGATGAAATTTTTATTCAAAGCAAATACACATGTATGATGTTTGTTTGCCTATTTATGTATTTTTTTTTCAAAGCAATTTTGTCATTCTCTTTTAAGGAGTTGAGTCATTGGTAGTATTTATTTTCATTTACAAAAAAAAATACAAAAAAAACCCTCTTTATATTATTTTTTTTATCATTTCATGTTATTTTTTGTAGTCTCAACATATGAACACAACCATTGGAGCATTTATCTGTACAAAACACTCTGGTGCTTTAAAACTTCTTTTGTTTAACATGCACTACATGTAATTTTTATATTCAGACATTTTTTTTTTAGTAGGATAAGTACAGATAAGGATCGCTTTAATTTCTGGTTCCTTTAATTTTTTTTTTTGGCTTGTTGCCATTGAAAACAAACAGAAAAAAAGGACAATGTCTGCATGGAAAACTTTAAATGAAACGTGAATTTTAGGTCGTTTTTAATGGTTTTTATTTTAAATGAAAAGAGCACACACATTTAAAGGATATTTGAATTAGAAAATTTATTATGGGTAGAAAAAATTGTTGCAATGGAGCTACTGGATAAGTGTGTGCTGATATGAAAAGTTTTCTCAGAGGATATTCAGGAAAAATCGATTCATGGCTTGCTATCAAAGCGTGACGCGAGACGTGAAGAGAACAATTCCCAGAGACTAATTTACAAGAGGGCTAAAAATGGAGTGAACATTTTTGTCATCCCCCTCCTTTATCTTACTTTTAAATGTGAGCACGTATCATTCTGAACTCATGTTATTGATAATCAGAGAACAAAAATAGATTTTTTTTTACATACTTCCATTTTATTTCTATTTTTGTTCTTTTATTATATTATTTGTGCCTTATCTTATTTTGTCATAACTGTTACAACATAAAAATACTCCTCATTGATATGAAAAAAAATATGGGTTACCTATATAAAAAAGGTCATAATTGTTGAATGAGATAATTGTCATTGTATGTGTTCCATTCCATCAAAAGTTAAATCTCAGCCTCAAGCATTTTTAACCTTTTGAAATGATATTTCAACAAGATCCTGTGTAAATAATTCTTTTTTCCTTTTAATTTTTATTTTTATGATTATATAAATAGAGTCACGTGCGTTACTGTACCGAAAATATCGACCGTTGAATGTATTTTTGTGTGTGATATGAATGTGAAGATATTTAAAATGTGAAAGAAGATTTTTAGTAATAAAGTATTATTAGCATTATTAAAATTAACGGTGATAATAAAGATAAAGTAGTCAAAAATGATATTGCATTGAATTTAAATGTAGAATTTGAAATCATCATAATAATGATGGAAATTTTGAATTGGTGCTATCATAAAAAATTATTTATTTTGAGATTAATTTTTATTTTGAGTGTAGCCTCAAGAGAAAATTAGCTACCAAACCCATATCATGTCAAAACTTGAGGAAAAAATGGATTCAAAATGACTTAGCTTGAAGTCTCGATCTCAAAGCTCAAACAGGGTAATTGACCTCAAAGATGGGAATCAGGATCCTGAAAACGCGACCAGTATATGTGAAAAAAAATTGTGATCCCAATTCTCACAGTAAGAATTTTGGATTAAACATCGAAAAGAAAAACTAATTCCAGTTAACAACAAAAAAGTAAATAACATCAACTTAACATACGAATTTCATTCCCAACGGATCTTTAAAGATGTCATTCTCACAATTTGGATAAATTTTATGTCTTTACATACATAATTACATGTAATTTGGTTCACACATTGATGCAAAAAAAAGAGAACACAATTTCATCTGACATGAATTTTTTTTTCTCATACTGTTATGAAATTGAAATCACATTCACATAAAAAGACCTTCATTTGAATTAAAACACCGCATACAATTTTTTTTATCATGTGTTCAAATTAATTGTATTATTTTTTTTCTTTTATTATTTACTCGGAAATAATCAAAAGTTCATTCATATATATATTCTCTAACAAAAATTTGCATAGAAAAATTGCGTCATATTTGTTAGTGTTTTTTGTGATCATTCATTACTATTTAATAAAAAAAACAATAGAAGGAAAAAAATACAAAAAAAAAACAGAATTGAATGAAAAAGATTTTAGAAAAAAATAAACAATAATAATGCACATTGCACTATTTTTTTAATACAATGCAAACAAATTGAATTTAATTTTTTTTTCTTTAACTCTTATTCATTGATTGATAAAATGAGGGTATGATATAAAGATATTTGGATTATATCATAAAAAATACATCGAATGATGATGACAATACAAAATCTCAGTAAATGCGATTATGTTTTCTTGATTTATATTGAAATCTTTTGTTTTTTTTTAATTTTAACTATATTGCTTATCAAAATACGCTATTGGCATCACTTGCAGCATGTGTCTGGGTGACTTATGTATTAAATGACTTCTACCGTAAGAGGGACAAAAATAAAAACCGTCGAACTTTCAGATGTTTTATCTTTCAAATTCAAATTATTGAGTTACTTTCGAGCAAAAGCGTTATGGGACCTTAAAGTGCATTCTCACTTCAGAAATTTGGTTTAATTAGGCAAAGTACACACGATACAAAAATAAACTGGCTCTTATAAAATACCCTAATTATAATTGGATAAAATGTTTCAAGTTCAATAACATACAACATCAAATGTTAATGCATTCTGGTCCGAACGGTGATCTAATATAAATGTTTTGTCAGCTATTAACTTAAAAGCTTTCTTGATATCATGATTCTACTAAAATTTCAATTTACTACTTTTCGATAGTTAATATAGATCATAGTCGTTATGATGACAAAGTATTTTGGTATGCTTTTGCTTATCCAACGAAAGATATAGAGTATGGACATGAAAATTTCAATAATCATATGAAGACGATATAATTTGACGCTTGGCCAGCTAAGAACTAAATCTTGGCACAAACATCTTAAGACCATAGTCTAAAATTGTTTATTAAACACCCTGGACATTCATATTATGCCCAAATGATAACCAGAGATTAATCACAGTCATATACAGAAATGCAATGGATTTTAAATGGTGAGATACCATTTTTGATATTTGACTAACTTTACTTTGAAACGAATAAGTAAAAAGATTGCAAAACATTTTAATGAGTTAACACATCAGGATTCTTCAACTTGAAAATTGATCAGGTAATTAAAGAAAATAAACTTAATTGTATGAATGTTTTTCTTTCAACAGGTAGTCAGTAGAACCACTACGTTTATATTTGACTGCTACTTTAAAAAGAAACTCAGAAGATGAAACGAAAAGTAAATTTTCAAATGCTGATTATTGTTTGAAAGAACTTCATAAGTAAAATCGATACATCAAAATACGCTCGTTTATATCGTTCACGTTCACATTCCAAACTTTATTCATACAAGAAAATAATTCTTTCCATCAACATTACACAATTAACGGTAATTCAATTTCACTTAAATCAGTTGTAACTTATTTCAATACATTGTCAATCTTTCATTATATAACTAATTTTATCAATCAATTCTAAAAATAACATTTAACAGAGAGAAAGAACATCAATTTTATTAATCAACTGATATGTGAATAAAAAAAATTACTTTACCATCACAATAAAAGTAATTCAATGTCAAATCGATAATAATAACGCCAAGAACATCTAGATGTTTTATTCGTGCTTGTTGAACCAATTGTGATGATGATGATGAGTATTATGATGACGATCACAATAATAATAATACTGACAGTCATCAGACAAAACTTTAAATTGATGTTTAAATGTATTTTGGATTATTTTTGGAGCATTTCAATCAATGTATGCTAGAATTTTTTGCATACCAAATCCATTTAAAATGTATTTCACTCCAATTTTTGAATAATTACTGCAAATGACAAGTGAAAAGAGGTTTCTATATCAAATAGAAAACAATCACAATTCATTCAACACAATCAAACAACTAAAATTGAATACTTATTGTCAAAACAATTGAAAATTTTCAATTCATTCTTCAAATAATGATAATAATAATAACAACAACAAAAATAACAACTGTGGTGATGTCATCAATGAATGGAAAGTTTTTGAATTCCGTGTTTAATTTGTGAACCCAATTTCATTTCAATTTTTTTTTCATTTTAATTCAAATAAATGTCATTTACTTACAAAATTTCACTTCTAAGTAGAATTGTTTGAAATTAATGTTTCTTACCTAAAATTGAAGAGAAAGAAAAAGAAAATTAATAAAATATTGAAAATTTATTTTATAATAAATAAAATGAAGTTTATTTTTGGTCTAAGTAAATACATTTCAAACATTTGTCGATTAATTCATTGTTTTATTGAATTTCAAATCAACAAATGTTGAGCAGATGTAAATTTAAGGTATTGAATTACCCTTAAACGCATATTTTATGTTAGATTACTTTGTTGCTTTGATCAACAGGAGAAAGAAACGAAATGGAATCTAAATGTAAACAAAAGTAGAAGATTGTATTCTAATTTGAATTGAATATATTAAAATATAAATTTAGAGCAATGGCTGCTTAACTGATGAAATTTTAATTTCGGATTGTATTGTAAGATTGTTTCACTTTAAGTAGCTTTTGAACACTGAGCCAAAAAAGGACACTTGACTCACAAATTTTCAGCGTCTCAAACAAAAATCGAATCATAGACCTGCAAATTTGTAGTCCTATAAACAAATCATTATTAAACCCCACCATGTTTAATTAATTTTTATACTTCACACTGCATTCCGCCAACACATTTCTCTTATTTTATTCTCACTTGCCACAGATGAAAAATAAATTAATATGATAATTGCTTTATTTACTATTATAATTATTCAATTGCAACTATGTGCACACTTTAATGCATTAAATTTTTTATTACTTTCAATTTCTATTTTTATATTTCTTTGTCAGAATAAATATAAAAAATTACAATTCATTCAATGAATGAAGATGAACAACTAATAAAATTTATTATTTTAATTGAAAAATACAATTAATAATAATTTTGTTAAGCGAATCATTTATTCAAAAGAAAATAATGAATTATAACGCATGTAAAAGCATTGAAAGGGCGCTTAACGTTTTAATGGTTTATAAGCTTCCTAAATGCTGACAATTTCATTGATGACTGATAATTTTCATGTGACTAAAACATTCAAGGTCGTTAACTAACTACACCCAAGACAGATTCAAAGTGATCCCATCAAAATTTTTCATATTAAATAAAATGGATAAAATAATACTCCAATAAACATATGAAAACGATATGATTTAATGATACACTTGTCAATCAAGGACTTTTTTTATTGGAAAGTCGTCGTGTGAAAAGAATAACAAAAAATCAAAGTAAGTGAGCAGAGAACTAAATCTTGGTAAGTTCCTCTTAAAATTTAAAACAATAATAATCAATACTGTAATTAACAAATTAATTCCCAAAAAATTTGCTTAAAGCCCCCCTTGGTAAAGCATTAAATAGTCAAATCAATGTAACACACATTAAAAAGAAAAAACACGACAATAAAGAATATATTATATTATTAAATCTTGATAAGTTAATACAAATACCATATTCTAATATTGTTCATTAAGGACTCTGAACTATCACTTACTACTTATTATTTCACTCGTTGTTTTTTAAAAACCAAGAAGAGATTTTCGAACTTCTAAGAAAGTTTTTCATGGAAGTTTTATCCTATAAAAATTGTTTTTTAAAATCAAAGAAAACCAATTCTTTTTATTTATGAATTCAACTTCTTTTGTTTATAACTCATAAATTATTTTCAATATTTTCTTTTGTCTTACATTCACTTTGAAATTTACTTTTTGAAAAGAATTGAAATAAATCTCGATTATTGGTCGATTATTGTATGTTAAAAATGTGTTTTAAAATTTATTATGTCTAAGATGAAAACTGAAAAAAAATATTTCAAAAATAATTTAGAATTCCAAGAAATAAATAAAAACAAAGACTTTTCACTAAAAAAATTTTACAAAGAAATCTGATTCAATTTTTCGTATTGATATTAAATGTTCATTTCATTCATAAAATAAAAAAAGAATTTAAAATGTGATCCAAATCATATATGCAAAGATAAACACCCGATTTAAGTCACACACATGTTTTGAATCACAAGATCGGAATGCAAATGACACGCATCTGTAAGAAATTTATGCCGGCAGCACATCTCAGAACACACTTGAGGCAAAAAAAATATATGCAACACTCTTCAAATGATATGCGATGTTATTTTTAAAATAAAATATTGATTCACTTTCATAGATTTTTCACTAAAAAAGATAGAACATGTGAGTCAGAATACGACAAATAATTTCAGAGTAAAATTTTGTCTTGAATTTGTGTGAAGTTTTAAATTTACATCTAAGGGAAAGAAAATTAATTTGAAAGTGATCTGTTTTCATAAAAATGTGAAGTTTACTAATATTTTACTACGAATTCAGAAAAATTTTGATATTCTTCTCATATTTTCAATTTACATAACCAAAATTCCTTAGCCGAAACCAGAGTGACATGATAATGCGATACCAATGAAGCACATGGGAGACTTCTTTTATTTGCGTTCAGAGTGTAATGATATATTTTTTCATTCAAAAACACAAAAAAGATGCCATTTCATTGTAAAAATAGTTCATATAAATATATTTTTTTTTATTTCATGTTAAATTCTACTGTAAAAGATCTCTACATTCCATGAATATGGGTTAATGTTTAAAATTAGACTAAAATAAGACTTATTCACACGTTGTAACTCTAGTGTTTCATTTAAACACACATAAAAAAAACAACAGAATCATGAAATTTTAATACATAACACACAAGCACACACACCATTTGCTCTCAAGTAGAAAATCATCATAAACACATTATTATTAAAGTCGTATCATGTTGTCTGGTACAGTTACTATCTGTTTAATGTGCACTCATTTTCTAATATAATTGGCGTCGTAGTCGTAAACTTACTCCATGTTTTATCAAATCATACTAACATATTTGAAATGATAATGCACGTATAAAATCTTCTCGTTATAAAGCGGTAAAATAAACAGATGCTACCCATATTACAAGAATTTTGTTATTAAATCCTCAAAATTTAAACTTTTCCAATTAAACACGATACAAAAATTTTAAATTAAAATTTAAACAATGACTTACAATGTAAAATTCAAAATCATACATATAACGGTTTAATTTTTATCAGTGATCAGACCTCACAACTAGGCCATCACAATTCAAAATAAAACAAAATTCTTCTTTAATTACAATAAACAAATAAAAAACATAAGTTTTACTTTTTAAATGTAAATAACAAAAAAATCGTCATTCTTCAAAACAAAATCGTGACTCACAATCTCTTTAAATGATGATGTTACACATTTGGAATCCCATATATCATCTCTTCAATTATAATTTAGACGTAATTTAATGATTCTGTACAAATTTCATAAATGATCTGATATGTTACATAGCTTATAATATTTTTTTTGTTAAAGGTCAAACTCGTAAGTTTATTGTATTTAATTTGTTGAATTAAAGAAAAATATGTACGTTTTGGTATTTAAATTGAGAATGGTATTTCATTGTTAATAAGTGTGTAATGAGTTTTTACGCATTTATCTGTAACAACAGTGAAAGTATTTATTTAACAAAAAACATTTACAACAATACACTTTGAAATTATCTTAAAAGTACTTGTAATTTTTAAGTGAGTGAATGTACGAGATAAAAGATGTGTTAGTTTGAAAAATGATCTAAGCTCTGAGGCAATTTAAATGGGGAGATTGACAAAGTACTTAAAATGAAGGTGAATAAGTGACTGTCAAGGTGCTGATAAAATACAAAGGATAGTATCAAGGTAAGTAGTAGATTTCATGATATTCATGATTAAAATGAAAATTAAATTATTCGAGGTAATCAGCTCTTAGATATCACACTTCTAAAATAATCTGGAGAGACCATTCACGATCAACTGACTGTTTGAATGGTGAAATGGCTTTTTTACTCAAGGAGATTTTTCGGGTACGGTTAAAGGCGTACCGTTGGTGCAGTGGTTTAGCATACAGTCGATCGTTCGACTAGGTTAAGCAGCTGTGAATGGTGTTCGTGATTGGATACCAAAAGTACGCTACATAAAATTGTCATATATCTGAATCATCCATATAACTATTATATTAACTAAAAGACAATATGCACATTAATTAGGATAAGACAACACTTGTACATACAGAATGATGTTGTGGATTACAAAAAGCCCAAAAATACAAAGTGACTGAGGTGATCTTGCGAATTTGCGTTCGATTCCAGTTTTAATCTCGCTCCGGACATTAAACTTTACAATCTCAAATGTCCCATTTTCCGGTTACTCAATTTGAGTTAAAGGCTGGTAAAGATGGCGACTGCTTGGGATGGCAGGATAAAAGCTAAGTTCCTCGGATGATGATAAATGTAATGCACAATGGGCCTGACTGATGACCTGAGTGCATGCTTTATAGCCGCCCTACAAATCTGATCTACTCGAAATATAATTCTTCATTTCATTTCATTTATTTATTACATACCGAAAACAAAGTATTCAGATTCATGGTGCGAAATGTAAGCAAAAACTTTTCCTATCCCACAACAAAGAAAAGTTAGTCAATAAACGAGCTTTCTTATTTACTTTTAAAAACCATAAATCCTAATTTAATGCTCTTCACATAATTTTATGAGAGTATTTTAAAATTTATCCTGCCTCATACAAACTTTTTTTTCAGAATAACATCAAAAAAGTGTACCAAAATGTTATAAAATTCTACCAAACTTGTCTTTAAAGGTAAATTGTCTACCCAGAGCAAAACATGTAGCAAAAAATATGTCGTGATTTAATTAAGTGTCATATTGCAAAATCCCTTTTTTTTCAGAAATCGGACACAAATATGGACACAAACAAGCAATTTGTCATGTAAGTCCTTTTTGTTTATCTTAATCAAATATTAACACCCATAAAAATGATTTCAGAACATTTTCATGGGAATCAAAGCAAAATATGGTCTCACTTATGTCACGTGCCATTAATCTTTGAATCACTTGTAAGAAATGTATGAAAAAAAATCAATATGTAAAAAAAACACTTGTGACACATATTCTGAGGTTGAGGTCGAAATTATTGACATCTATTATGTCACTTAATACATAATTTGATGTCCACTTACGACAAAAAAAGTTGTCATCGAATTCCATCAATTAAGATTTCATTGATGTTTCGGTGCTTCAATTTCAAAAAAAAATTTCAATACAAAAAAAATGATGTCGAATTTTATCTTGCATAATCTAAATATTTATTTTACACCATCAATAAAATAAATCATCATTTTATACATTCAAAGAACGTTTAACTTTCTAAATAAAGATATCAAACAACAAAAAATATCCTACAGCTTTATTGTTTAGGCGATTACTGTATGTAATAAGAAAATAAACGATAAATATTAATATTCTAGTTGAATATTTCGTACAAAGATAAAAAAGAGAAGAGACAATGAAAATGTCATTAAATAAAATTGTGACATTAATCAAAATGTATAACAGCAAAAACAGGCACATCAAAATAATATTCATATTATAAACAGTGTTATGTAAAACGTGTTATTAGAAGATAACTGTGATGTCAGTAAAATTTCAAGTCAAATAAATTTACCTGTGTATAAGCATAGGCTTTGTGTCTTTTATCCACGGAGTGAACAATATGAGTATTTTAATGAAAGTTGTTTAATTTTGATGGCCACGAAACTGACTTTAAATCAAATTGAAAGGTCATAAATGACCTCCATGAAATTAAATTTAATTCGAATTCCGTAAACAGAAATTAAATTAATGATAAAAATAATGATGATGTCACAATATTGCTCATGCTGTACAATCTTTTGTTTTATTTCCGTTATTTTATTTGAAGGTTCAATGAATTTTTGTTTTTTTAATTTTTTGATTCGCATATGGTTTAGTGACCATAAGCCATATCATGCAATACAAACTGACACAATTCCCCCTTTTTATTCCTGATAATTTTAATTTTTTTTTTTGTGAAATAATAAAATTAACATTATATCACGAAATTAATACTATGAATGTATAATTAATTGTATGAATGAAAAAAAGAATAAAAAATGAGTTTTTAAATTTAAAACAAAATTTTCAAAATATGATACTAGGTCATATGCATTATTTAGAGTTGGATATTTGAGTTTCAAACTCCTTGTAATCGAATTTTTATAAATTTTTACTTTAAAGTATCGATCTCAACCCCTTAGGGATGTAATTCATTCCTAAACAAACAAAATGAGATGACAATGATGTGCTTCAATTTATTATTAAAATGCACATCATTATACACTGAAACTATGGCAGCAAGTTGCACTCTGACATTTATTAGTTTGTTGTTGTTGTTTTTCCTACATTTGTATGTCTGTTTATCATTAAATATTGAAAAACAACAACAACAGCACAGAAATAATTGTAGTAAAAATATTTACTCTTGAACCTGGTTTGTTGAAATGATAAAGTTTTCCAGATGAGTTTAGAATTGTGTCTGTAAAAAGTTGTTTTTATTTGAGTAAAACAATGTGATTGGATCGACAATTAGGGGTATGAATAATAAAATATTAAAAAATTTAATTCATTTTAATCAGAAATTTTTTTTTTGATGTAAGTATTTAGAAGTAAGTGAGCACTTACTCATCTACATAACAGATATCTTACGTAAGGCCTTACTATATCACTTACTTTCTGAATTTAACTTTGTTAGGGCGAAAAAAATCATTGGATTTGTTGTAAAGCTTGACCACAAAATTCCAAACTAACAGTGGTCTCAAATTGCCATTTTGAGTGTTTAATTTTGACCTGTATTTATTCAAAGCAAATGAAAAATATAAATGATGATATGTTGATTTCAGTCACCTCTAATAAAAGTCAACTTCAATAACGTCACAGCACACAATGAAAATAACACAGAAAAACTTTTACAGTGCATAATTTAATTGAGATAATTTTAGAACAACTAAGCTCAAAGGTTAAATGTCATCACTGAATAATAAAGTTTTAATTAGAGAACTGAATTGCATTAAAAATTTAATTTTATTGTAAGTAAATTTTCATTGTAATTGAATTTCTTCAGAAAACCAAATTTCAAGATATAAATTTAAATGTAAATAAACATTCAGCTTATTTATGGAATCAACCTATAAATTTTTCATTGCATTTATTTCCGTTCATTATTATTACTATTTTGAAGTGCAAAAAAAAATCAAATTATAAACAAATTTTCCCTGTAAATCACATTCAACAAAAATATGCAGAGGCAGAGCAGAAAAAAAATGAAGAAATAAAGCAGAACACATAAATTTCCTCAATCTTTCACAATTTTAAATTACATTTATTTTTATTTAAAATAATATTTACTTTACGATTCCACATAAAAATTCTTTGAATTTCATTTGCGCACACAATACATTCGTAGTTAGGTTTAAATTTAAAATATTCGAATGAAAAGAAAAAATACATTTCAACACATAATAACAAATTTTCCTTGAGCAATTCGCTCTCCAGAAATTTAACGGATAAAGGAAGAATGTTGATTTTATTTTATTTCATTTTGGTGAATCACATTGAATTTGTTTAGAATTGATGAGTAAAAAAAAAATCAGATCATTTGTGTTTATTTTGATTAAGTTTTATTTAGATTACGAATGTGATAAATTTTTACTTTGACTATAGAATTGAGCTTATCGAGGAAATCCAGAGAAAATTTGAGGAAAAAAATTCATACAAATATTTATAATTATATGCCCTAAAATCTTCTAATAGCGATTAAAGACGAATGTAAGTGGGCACTTACTCATCTACATCACGGATTTTGTAAGTAATGCCTTATTATGTTTAGATAAGAATCAATGAAATTATCACAAAATTACTTTCACTCTTATCAAAATTCTACAAAAAATAATCATAAATTATCACATCATATCAATTTATGAGCAGTCATTGTCCATTAACAGACTTGAATTGAACATAAATCTTAATAAACAAAATTAACATGAATAAGTATAACAGACAAGAACTTTAAATGGAATGGAAATTCAAACGCTCATTTTTGTTAGACTGCCTAGTGCTGCCCTTTTACATTGAAAAAATCATACAAATATTTTTAAATTTTATACTCTAAAACCTCGTAAGAGCGATTAAAATTCGAAAGTAAGTCGGCACTTACTCATCTACATCACGGATTTTGTAAGTAAGGTCTTACTATATAATTTTCTTTTAAAAATCAAATTCTTTAAGCCACTATTTTGATTGGAAAAACCTTAAAAGCTTCTAGGAACGATTAAAATACGAAAATAAGTCGGCACTTACGTATCTACATCACAGATTTTGTAAGTGAGGCCTGACTATACAATTTTCTTTTTCCGAAATCAAATTCAATAAGTACGATTTTCATTAGATAAACTTTAAAACCTTCTATGAGCGATTTTAATAAGAAAGTAAGTGGGCACTTACTCATCTACTATACGGATTTTGTAAGTAAGGCCTTACTATATAATTTTCTTTTAGAATTCAAATTCAATAAGAGTCAGTTTTCATTAGATAAACCTTAAAACCTTCTAGGACCGATTCAAATACGAAAGTAACTAGGCACTTAGCCACCTACATCACAGATTTTATAAGTAAGGCCTTACTATATCATTCTCTTATAGGATTCATATTCAATAAGGCACAATTTTCATTAGACAAATTGTAGGGTCAGAGCCCAAGGACAAATTATTTTGACATTAATCTTTTTTTGTCAGTATCTCACAATTTTGAAGTTTCGATATGTGTATCTATGGAAATTGTTCTTTCAAATTTTCTCTAGGGTACGTCATAAAAAACACACAAAAAATTCATAAAAATTTTAATGGATCATATTTTCAGTGATTTATTGGCACTTTTCCATCACTCAAACAACTAAAATTCATAAATCTTTTCCAAGAAAAAAAATTATTTGTATGTCATTTCCTTTAATTTTCTATTAATTTATTTATTTATTTACCGGTCTAAACTAATGTGTCACTTACTCTCATCATAACAGTAAGATTCAGACAAAAAACATATGACTTTTTTTTCTTTAATTCAAAAGTAAATAAAATATTAACCTATTATTTTGTTTTTTTATTGAAATATATTTCTTTGAATTATCAAAGTAAACACAAATAATTTTTGTTAACGATTCCCATTCATAAATAAAAGTGAATGAGCATTAAGTAAGAGATACATAAAGGCAATTGTCGACGAATCACAGGAAATATCAAATTATGTTTATGTGTTTAGACATTCGAATCCCACAATAATAATTTTATTTTTATTAATAGGAATAAAAACATGTGTTATGTTGGGATTAAAGGTAACCGCCCTACTAGCCTTAGATCGCAAGTCAAAGACAGAAGTCCTTAAATTACGATTCAGATAGGCTTAGGCTTACGCTTAACCGTAAATCACTTGATACATCGATGGGAAGTACTGAGGACTATTTTTCTTATCAACAAAAAGAGCTTGCACTACATTGAAATTTCAAATCAACATTGTAATATAAAAACAAACCAGTAACGATGATTTACCGAAGTGTATTGACTTAAAATTTAATAGAAAGTAATTGAACACAAAAAAAGTGTCTACGTCTGGTATTGGATTACATTGAATTTCAAATAAATGAGCGGTAAATGTGTTATTTTTCGATTTATATTACATTTCATATGAGAGGTGTCTGAACCGGTATTTTTTTTTTATTTTTCAATTGTAACCTGATTCCAGTTTTTCTGACCATAAATAGAATCAATTTTGCAGCTGAAATACAAGACGATTCATCACAAAAACTAACAATTTTTTGAAAATAAAATGATTTATCGCTCCTACACAATTCAATCAAAAAATGCTTGATATCTCAATATAAATTTAGATAATCGTGGGTAGTTCTTATAAAAAATTTAAAATAAAAGATAATGATGCACCATTTAAAGTTTTTTTTTATTTTCAACTAAATTGCATTTTAATACGATTAGATCACTTAATTAAAGTGCGATAACAACGAGTCCATTATTACGATGATGAAATACTCACACACATAAAAAAAAATCTCAAAGCAATAAAATATAAAATTAATCGAATTATATTTAAAGAAAGACAGTCGTAGAAACATGTGACTTGATTATTAAGTAATAATTGACTGAATGAATGCGTTTTAATGAAATCAAATTGGTTATAAAAAAAATGGGAAGTTAACTCTATATTTATATTTAATTTTATTTTATTTTTGTCTTTAGTTCGTATTACAACACAAACAATCAACATCCTACTCAATGGAATATGTGAATGTTTTTTTTGTAAAAATTATTTTAAGCATATTGTTTGGTTATAAAACAGATAATTTTTAGTCTATTGTATTCAAATTAAAAATAGTATCATGCAAATTTTGCTGCTATTATATGGCAAAATGATTTTTTTTTGTTTTTGATTACATATTGTAATTTAAGTTACTTCAATGGAATTTCATTGAATAGGGAAGGAAGAGAAATTGTGAAATTTCTTGTCAATATTTTAAGGTAAAGGCATCATGAGGAGAATTTGTTATCAATGAAAGGTTTAGAACAGTGCATTTAAGTGAACTGACTTTATTGTGAAAAAAATTCCAAGGAAATCTTTTCCATGGTATTTGACCATTTAAACCAAAGCTCTGCAACAAAAGCTTGAGCTGAATCTCAAGCCAAAAGGTGATCACGAGACTCTTCTTGAAACCTTGCTCCTAAATGGTCTTGAACTTGAACTGAATCATTGAGTAAATTTTAAATTCAAGATTATCTTAAAAATCAATAAGAAGTAAAATTTCCCTTAAAGTATGCAATAAATTCAGCAGGAAAATCGCCACTGTTAAAATGAATGTTCTCATACCTTCATTTAAGTGAATCTGCTGACATTTCTTATCAAGGATGAAAATAAATTCGTTAGATTACTGATTCAGCCTCTCAGTGAAATTTAATAGTATTCAAAATTCCCTGAAATTATGCAATTAAATCAACACATATCTTAAAATTGAACGTTTCTCACTTTTGTACAGAAATTAATGTATATTGACCACAAAAGGACTCATTGAGACCACTTTGGTGGTCTTGGAACAGCAAAAGATTCAGTTCCACCCTTTTCCCAACCCTGTGGCTAAAATTAAAGACGAATCACAATTTCATCCACCTTCCAACGCACCACACATTTTTTTATGAGAAATTTGTTCGCTAATCACCGTCTTTTCATCCACTTCAAATCAGATCAAATTAAGTGAACAAAAATCACGAATTGTTAACACATTTTCAACATCTCTGCAGGAAATTCACGATTTACTCTAAATTTAACTACATAACTCATTCCAATCAAATTAACTTCAAGCTTGACCTCATCATCACAGTATGACATTCCATGTGATATGTATCAAAGTAAATAAAATTAGTGCAGTATAATCACTAACGACAATATCAATTTTAATTCCATGGTTAATATTTTATTTTACATTAATTAAACAAAAAAAAAGGCCCTTTTCAACGATTACAATAATTTGAATAATAAATTTATTCATCACACAAAAAATGTCACATACAAACTCTTCATATAATTTTTATTTGACTTATCTAATCAAGTAACAATAAAATTAAAATTTCAGTAACGTACCGTACTTAAATCTAATGTCTTGTAGTAGTAGTATAACTATTATAATAATATTAGTAAGATAAGCAAACGACCATGTTTCTCTTTAAAAATTTAATGACACTGCGAGCAATTTCAAGGTTAACAAGCTTGATATCATTCGTTTAATTAACGATTTGAGTATTATTTTGAAAGTAAACAATGCGAGACTTTAAAATTAATATTTTGCTAAAATAGTTTCTCTTATTCTTGTAAGGGAAATTTTGAAATTCTTTAACAAATATGTATCAAAAGTAGGGCATGATAAATTAAAAATTCTTTTCATGCTCGGTTTTATTTTCAAATTCCTTTCATAGATGGAATGTTTTGTAAAGAATTTTTTCTGTTCAGAAGCCACAATTTCTTTTTGAGTTTAAATCTTCCATTTATGAAAAGGTAATTATGCAAAGTAAAGCACCCTATTTAAGTGAGTGAAGGAAAATGTAAAGAAAAATTCAATGAAACCACAAATTTACTAACTTCAATGACATTAACCCTCTATTTATTCATCTACTTTTACCATAATTTATTCATTCATTATTCAATGCAGGAGGAAGAAGAAGTAGAAGACGGTAAAAAATATACGACATTGAAGAGAGCTCAAACTTTTTTTATTTTTTATTGTTTACTCACTATTTATACATTTATAAGTAAGTGATAGTCAAACAATGAAATGCACCTTATTGACATTCCATCATGTTCATGGATAAGCATCATTATGAACGTTTAAACATTTAACTTGACTTTATTAAATTCAAAGTGACATTATTTGAAATGAAATGACATAGAAATTCATATTAAAATTCCTGATCTTGATAGAATATTCTTCGTATCAATGAAATTTAAGATTAGCCGCCAAAAGTATGCAATGAACTTTCCATTATATTGAAATTGTGTTATTTTCACTAAATAAATATGACTTTTTAAATTAATTTTCTTAATTTAAAATAAAATCCAATTAAATTTCATAAAAAACGCTGAAATCGTGAACGAAGTCTTGAAATGTATAACACATTGCATACATTAAGGGAATTAATAAAAAAATGTCAAGTCTACGTTTATTTTTAAGAATTTTCATTTAATAATACACTAAGATATGTTCCTTCACGACTGATTGAGCACAAAACTGATGAATTTCAACTCACTGAATATAAGGAAAGGATAATAAAAAGGAAGAAAATATAACGAAAGGATTATTTCTTGCACATACTTTATCTTTCATTTTTTTTAAGAACAAGAAAATCAATATCAGAATTTACATGTCTCGCATTTTTCTTTCATTTCATTTTATTATCTGAAAACTTTTCATATTCTTTTATTACTAAATTTTACTACGACAAATATATCAATATCCTGCGGCGTAAATTTCCACATTTAGAATCTTTTTTCGTTCTGTGATCCTTTTTTGTAGTAAATTGAATCTTAAATCATAATGAGGTATGATTCAATTTCATAAAACAATAAAATGCGCTTAGAATAAATCAGTCAAATTTAATTTAAAACAAAAACTTTGATAATTGGCGTTTATAATTAATTTATCTATTCACTTTAATAAAAATTTATCTAAATTAAATGTGAGAGAGAAATTGATTAAATTTTTTTGTGTCTATACATCAAATTTTATACATAAATTAATTTTCTTCTTCATTGCCTTTGATTAAAATTTATTTGTGCACTTTAATAGAAAATTTATACAACAAAATTTTCTTGTTATGAGAAAATAAATGTAATTTATTCAAGAAAAATTTTTCACAGCATAAGTTAATCATCTTATTCTCTGTCTTTTTTTGTGTTTGAAACTAATTCCTACATTTCTTTCATTGAAATTTCTTCCTTGAGTCAATATTTGTATATTCAGACTAAAATAATATCAATAATGTACTTTGACCTTGGTTGTTATCTTCAAAACGTTTCTAAACCAAATTTTGATTATTTGCTTAATGTATCAGGGATTTTTCTTCTGCTTAGTATTCAATGAAAGTAAAACCACGTCATTTATGACAAAATTTTAAGTAAGGTCTTGTTAAAAGATGAAAGTCATCGGAAATTGAGTCCTCACAGATAAGAACAAGCACTCAGACCTACAAAACAGTCCATATTTTATTGCCATTGATTCTGAAGCCCAAAATGAGAAAATAATTATACAAAAAATTTGAAAACCAAACAATACTTTCCAAAAATAGTATTCAGTCAAAATATGGCAAAATTTTAATTAAATTTATAGGTTTTCTATAATTTTATTATTGAATTAAACTCCTCATTGTTTTGTAATCACACACACACATATGATACATTGACACAATATTTTATGCTAACTAACATTTCAGGGCCTGGAAAGCAAAGGATCGAGCAACTGTATGGAGACTGGGGAAAATGGAACTGTTCAAGTGACTTTCGTTGCGTCTCTGAGACCTGGCATAAATGGAAAACTTTCATCTTTTTTTTTAAAGAAAATTTGCCCTGAAATTGCATAAACGAAAGTTTGCTTTTCAGGCCTTGAATTCAATCGACCGTAAATTGTATGAAATAAGAGGATTACAAATGATATTCAATATTTTTCATATCACAGCTCTCTCTTTTATCATTAATCCCTTAATTGGATAGTATTTTGTTCAGATTTGTTTTTGAACAATATTTTATCAAGTATACAGTTAACATAGAATCCACATTTTAAATCCCCTTTCAATTGGCAGTCAATACCTACCATTGGATGTAAATTAAATCTAACACGCTTGGTCATTTTTTTTTTGTATTACGAGGCTTTAATGCTTTAATCGAATAATAATAATAATGAGTTATCAGAAAAAATGGAATGAGAAAAAAAACACTGTTTCAAAGTTTACTTCTATAATGAAAGAAAATTATACCGACACGATCAATTGAACTTTTGATTAGCAACTGATGATGGATGAACTGAGGGACATAAAATTGCATCTAATTAATACCTATTTTTTTTCAATACCGACGACGAGTAATAACATGCTTCTTCTAATATAAAATCAATGTGATTTTTTTTCTTCTAGTATAGAGATAATTGATAGCTAGTATTCACATGTATGTGTGTGTGTATGTGTGTGTACAAAGAAAAAAGTAAGAAAAGCATGATAATAATGAGAAAAAATTTGCATAAAACTGTAAACAAATGTAACCTTGAAGATACATTTGAGAGATTTTCTACGCCTTAATTTTCCTAGTTCAAGTGAAAACTGAAATTTCAACTAATATACTTAAAATAATCTAATGCCATAAAATACGATTCAATTTCACTTCATATCCTTAATTTTATTTAAATAAAAATTTTCTCCTTGTATAATGAAATCAAAGTGATACCTTTTAAAATGAACATTCATTGCTAATAAAAATCAAATACCAATATCAAATTTGATATTCAATCATAATTCAATATAAAATTTGGGAGCTAAGAGGAAAATTCATTTAAAATTATTTACGATTCATTTTATATTTGAAATGTAATTTACTGACACCATCAATCATATTGCTCATTTTTGGTTGATTGATAAAATCAAAATTCAATATTCAAATTGAGATAATTCTTGGGAATTTGTAATCAAATTTCAAATAAATATAAATTGATTATCTGTTTTCATCATCATCATCATCTCAATATGATCTAAATGTGTATTATTTTATATGAGAGCTCTCTAAAGGAAGTTGTTATCACTTTAAAGGAAGTACTTTGAAATTAACTGTAATGTAATTTAATTATGTTTACATTTAAAGGGCATTAGGGAGCTCTTACGAATGAAAAATTGTGAAAATATAGATTTCAATGTTAAAATTCAATTTGAAAGTTCTCTGAAATCCATCTCTGTTCTGTGTCAACTTAAAATTAGCATAAAATTCATATGAGAGGAAGTTGAAGAAGAACATGAAACAGACAAAAAAATATTCAAACATAAACACAGAAACCGTGCACTTGTAATGTAAACACATAAATAAATAAACAAACACTGTCTCTCATTTTCAATGCATGAATGCACTTTGTTCCAGTTCCAGTAACCCATAATCAATACATATTCGATGACTTTAGTTGGCAAATAAACTAACGTTATGAGTATGTGACATGAAATTTTTAGATACAGATAAAAAAACATTTCAATTAGTATAATTTTTTTTATTTGCATGAAAAATTTCCTCTCATGTTTGTAAAAAAAATATCTCGAGGCAAATTTTTGAATAATTATGGCTAGGAAGTGAGATATTCTAACCATGGATGGACCAGATAATGAAATTTGATGGGACTGAACTCATTGCAAAATGAAAAATTTATACGGTTTGTTTTTTGAATTTTAGTACCCTGAGTCACATTCAAATCATCCTTGTGAGCATCTCATTCTTACACATTAAAAGGCATGGGCAAAATGTCTCATTGTAAAGCATTTGAACTGTCAGTCACACTTAAAAACTTGAGACCCTCAAATTGACGACACACAAACCATCTTTAAAAGTGCATTTTTGCTAAAACCACACGAAATGCACTTAAATTTGATAAAAGCAAAAAAATAATCAAATTCATAACATAACATGAGTGATTGATGACATCAAATTTTTTCCGGCTTACTAACAAATACTTTTAATGCAATTAAAGGCATGGACGGCAAAATATTTGTCATCATGTAAAATGTAAAAAAAACAGCACATAAAATTTGGGTCAGGTAAAGTGCCAGTAATAATAGTTAACATGAAAAAAATGTCTGGCATTTCCTAGCTTTAAAATAAGAAGCCATTTAACATGTAATTTGATAAGGAATTTGCTTTCATTATTATTTTTTTTATGTTATGTGTGCTTTTAATCAGTATTTGAATTGTAAATTGTGTCAAAATTTACTTGACAATGTCTTGATGATTAAAAAATTATGATTTAGTAACCTAGTTTATTCAAGGAATTTAATTGGTTAACTTATTTTAAGGATCTTCGTAAGTGAAAATTTTGTATGTTGGGCTTCACTTCCAATTTTTTAAACTAAAATCATAAAAATTCATTGAATGTCTTTAAAGCATTTAAAAAATAGCTTAAAATTCGGTTTATGTCTTTGTACAATTTTTTGCGTTCTAATTTCAAATTAAAAACGATTTTACTTTCCTTAAACTTATTCTTCTTTCATCTTAATCATCACAATGAAATACAACAAACAAAACCACTTCATCACTTAATTTTTATCTTATCCTAATTTTTGCTCCCTTTTCTTAATACGTTTCAGGAATACATTAAATCTGATATTTCCGTATCTTTTTTCACCACGTTCATTTTTTTCTTATTATCCTTTTTTTTAAATTATACATCTCACTACATGATGATGGTTATTATCCTTCTGCATTAACCTCTATTTCCGTATCATGATTAAGGAGACGAAACAAAAAATTTATAGAAAAATCAAAAGTGTGATAACAGGGAAAAATTATATAATTTTGACGCAACAATGTAGAAAATTTATGTCTGATGAAAAGTGATGTGAAATGAATATTTTTTTTTAAAGAAAAGAAATTTTATTAGAAATTTTATTTATTTTTTTCCTCCCCTTTTATTACAGGAAATTTATGAGAGCATAACAAACTTATGTTCAATTTGGAATTGGTTTCAGTTTTATGATTATTTCCTTTTTTTTAACACACAAGGAATTTTATGACCAATTTTCATGGGGGGGAAACGTCTGGTTTTTGTTTTATTTTTAAAGTAAAAAAAAAAAATATTCGATTTAGGATGTTGTAATGGTTACATTTTAATCGGTTAACGTTAAACTTGGTCCAAATGAGTTGAGATGAATAATAAAATTTAATCTGAATAGTTTTCAGATAAGAAAATTAAAGTAAAGTGGGAAGGAAATTTAAAAGGTTTATTAATTTAAAGGAACGATTAAGAACTTGAAATGAACTTAACGTTTTTAATCCTTAAATAATGAGACATTCATTCATTGATACGACGATTCAATAACTAATCCCGCCAAATTTTTTACTTCACGCTGTAAAGATTCAGATTTCTAGGACGGCTGTTTAAGCCTGCACTCAGGCCATCGACCTAGCTTTAATCCTGTCATCCTAAACAGTCGTAACCTTTATTTCGATTTTAATTCAAATTGAGTAGCCGGAAAAAGAGGCATTTGAGCTTGTAAAGTTTAATAGCCTGAGCGAGAATCAAATTCCCAACCTTAAGATTGGTAATTCAACAGGCTGCCCCACAGCACCGTGAAATTACCAGTCGCTCTATGTAATTTTCGTGTTAGTATATCGATCAGTATCTCCTTCAGTTACTCTCATTGTCAGGATAAAGGTGTTCTTTCAAGATTTTCAACTTTATTTTCAATTTGACTGGAAAATGTTTAACTAATCTGCTTATGTTGTTTTTATCATCCAATTCCTCTTTCCATTAAAGAAACCACAGGGCTCATTTCTTTCACTGGTCATTCATCCCACAATGATTCTACTTTAATATTACGATAAATTGACTATTTATAAAACAAAATTAAATGAAATATCTCTAATTTCAACTTTAAATGCTTTAATTTTATCACATAACAAAACCACGAACATACAACCACACAATTTATCTCTCACATTGCATGTACTAGACAGACATTTTCTTTGGTGTCTGTTCAAAAAATAGTCTTATAATACAATTAAAACAAAAATTAACAGAGAGAAGAAGAATAAATGCATGAAAAGTGGGGGCAAGTAAAAAGGTCATTTGGCATTAAAAATGCAATTGAACGATTATTATAAAATTAAATGAGTGTGGAATGTTTATTTTAAAGCAAGTCATACAATTTTAAAGTGAATGTTGTTATCTTTTGCAACAGCTCTCTTTAAAATGTATAAAAATAAATTTAAGTAATCACTTTGTTCGAACGTGTTTGGAAGACATTTTATCACTTCTTAACATGTTTTGGCATTTTTTTTATTTGTATTTTGCTCAGACCAAAAATATAATTAGATAAAAAAGAGAAGAAAAGTAAAACTTACCAAAACTTGCTGATGATTTTCTTTATCCAATAAAAATTCCATACTTTTATGTGGTCTCGCATTACTTGCATCTGTATCATCTATCTCCAATGTGTTATTATGATGATGATTGCCAATTATTGTTTTATTTGCTTTGCTATTTATGATTGCACGTGACACGGGTCCAATTGTGTGTCCTTTACGCGATGATACCGAATAATTTTGTGGTCCACCCAATTCCATAAGACTTTGTGTCTTACCCGTGATAATTGTTTCATGTGTATCCAAATTTGTCTCAATTAAACCGATTTTTTGTTCGCTACCCATTGTCGCGTTATGATCATTGGCACAATCACCGCCAGACGACAAATACTTGCCAGAAAGAGTAGCAGCACGTAACTGATTTGCAGGAACAATTTCATGATAAACATTGTTTGCAGTATCTCTGGGTGGTGATAAACTTGTGCCACGTTGTTGCGCATGCACCGATTTTGGGTGAATGGGTGGCCGACCAGTCACGAATGGACGAGGTGGCTTACTAGGAATGGGGGGTTTCTTTCCATGCAACATGTGGTTGTTATTGTTATTATGTGAATTGTCAGCTGACGATGCAAGATGTGCATTTTCAATTTCATGTTCAATAAATGATTGTACATTTTCAGTTGTAGGATCTTTTAGTGGTATAAAAACGATATCCTGATTATTTTGACGTGTAACTTTCATATTTTGTTTTTTGGCATAATCCCCCACAATTGGTTGATTTCCATCGAATTGATTGTAATTGTACACGGCATTGCTACCTGTTTGTGCTTTTTGACCCTTTTTACCACGAAATGAGAAACGAAGTCCCGACGATATTCTTGATAAAAATCCATCTTTTTTCTTTGATTTTTGCACTTCAAACTTATTTAAATTCAAATTTTTCTCAATATTATTATTCTTATTATTTGTCATTAAATTCGATACCTGCACTTTTTGGTCACCATTATGACCATTATTATTGTTGACACTTGATACCGCATCTAAATACGATGCTTTATTTATTTTTTGGTTATTCATCATTTGATTATTATTTTTAATATTTTTATTCACACTATGGCTAATAACACTTTTTTCTGTAATTACATTTGCAGAAGTAGCACCAATTGTATCGGAATTTAAAGCGATAGCACCACCAGAATTATTATTATTTTGTGATCTTTTCTCTTTCGCGTACATTTTAACACTATCATCATTGTCTTTATGAATGGACGATATTTCATTTATGTTACCACTACTAATACAGTTATTTTCGTTATTGTTAATTGTATGATTGTCTCTTTCACTCGTAAATAATTCAATACGATCATGGGAATTGTTATTAACGATCGGTATGTGCACGATACTTGTATGACGTATAGCACCATGTTGTTGTTGTTTTTGTTCTTCTTGCTTCGTAATTTTGTTATTTTGTTGTTTATCCAGATTGTCGATCACGAATGTAGTTGTGAAGGTATTTTTTAAATTTTCGGCACCACTACCACTGTAAATTGGTAGAAGATATTCACCAAAGTCACCACAATGATTATTTTTACCATTCATCTCGTCTTCGTTGATCTATTAATTGCAATTATTTAATAATAAAAGAAATAAAAAAATTAGTTAAAAATAATTCAATTACGTGGTTGATGAGTCAATTTCGCGGAAAATTAATGAATACAAAATTTGTATTAATTTTTTGTTGTTTATTTATGTTTTGAAGGAAAAAAAGATTCACGATTTTTAACCCTTCACATACTAATCGGGATTTTTTTTAGTATAAAGTCAAAGGAAATGTACGAAGAAGCTGCTAATTCTTGAGCTTTTATTTACTGGCTAAAATTTAAATAAGTCGCTATACAAATTTTTGCTTAATCAAAAAGCTAAAATGCTAAAATTCTTATCTGACTGAAGCCAATTTTAGCGCTGATAGCACTTTTAAGCTGGTAATGGTAAATTTTCACAAAAAATATTTGATTTTTCCAAGTAACATGTTAAAGTGCTGAGATTTAAATTCAAAACTTAGAGAACTATCTCTTGAAATTTTTAGGATATCTCTGATTCGTAGCAAAATTCCCTTTTAGGTAATGAAGGGTTAAAACAAAATTACATTTCATTTAAAATAAAAAAAACTTCAAAATAAACACATACCCAGCTTTTCGTTCCTTGATGGAATGCAGAATCATTTTCATCCTCATCATCATCATCATAATTTTGATTTGTTCGGTAATTTTCCAGCGCAATCAATTCATCATCATCCAAATCATCCTCATCTTGCACATTGTATTTCGGATAAGCTGAAACATTGTTACTGCTATTTGATGATGCACCAGACAAACTATCATCTGACACATTTGTGTCCTGCCAGCTGATTTCACTTACAATTGGACAGAAACTGACTCCTTTTGATAGCCCTGATTTTGAACCAGTATTTTGAGCTGTAATTAAAATTTCATGTTAATAATTTTTATTTTATTTAAATATTTTTCTTATCATACCAGTTTCCGTTGCACTTCCAACTGAAGTCGTTTGATGCAAAATCCCTTGTTTACTTATAAATGTGCTCGTCGTAACATCTTTCAAGGAATTGTGATGTTCCAGACTATCATTCATGTCATATGTCTTGAATTGTGATCGATTTGTATTCAAATTTGGTGTACTTTGAACCAAAACACGTCCATGAATTTGCGACTGGCGACTCAGATCTTTGCCCTTAATACCGAGGGATGGTGACACCATGTTAGCTCGGATTGCATCCAAATCCACACTTGAACACTGATTTGAATCGAAATTACATTGTTCTAGGGACTCGGTGTAGGTAGTACGGAGATTTGTTGGATCTTGGTCAAATGTTTTACTGATGGCGCCATTGCTGTTCTTTGCTGATAATAAATATTCCGTATAACTTGGCGGTGGATGTTGATGATGGTGCGGTGCATAATCAATTTCATCATGGTGAGTATTTATATTTTTGGATTGCAGACTGTCACTGTGAATACTTTGTAATGCCTGTGTCGTAATTGATGTGAATGTAGGTGATATGATTTTATTTTTAGATGATTTACGAGGCGGAGGTAAAGGTGGTTGTTTCTTAGGACGAGCGACCGGTATTGGATGCTGAGTCAGCGTACTCTCAGGCTCCTCATAAATTGTTCTAAAATTTAAAGTTAAAATTATTTCATGATTTAATAAAACTTTTTTCAAAATTACCTCACTGACGGTTCATAAGTGTCTTGTTGATCATTCAAAATCGACAGATTCCTGTCAAAGTGAGCCGTAATTTCCTCTAATAATGAACTGAATTCACTTCGTGGTGACTCAACGCCACTCGATGAATATTTGCGATTCGTTAATAAATCGGAGCTGCCTGTATGCGAGCTCCCTCCACTAAAATGCCCATTCGATGCCATTAAATTGGGATGATCATCAGAATAATTCAAGAGTGTTAAATTCGCGTAACTTGCTGTCAATGAAGGATTAATTGGCAGAACTGACGGAGTGCTACTCAATGGTGAATTTAAATGAAATAAATTGACATTATGATTCGCAATTGAATCTGATGAAATTTTATTATAACTACTATTGTAACTGTTTGAGGTTATTGATCCCGGTTCACCGCACAAATTCAAATCATTAGGGACACTTGAAACTTGAAATAAATCGCTTGTGTCCGAGTTTTGTTGTGAATTTTCGTTGATTTGACAATTATTTTGATTTTTCTTCGTTTTAATTGACAATGGAGAGCGTAGTTCCGGTGAACTGGATGACTTGACTCGATTTTGTCTACTAATTTTCTCTTTTTCACTTTTATTATTATTAACGACAATTTTCCTCTGAGCAGTTGTCGTTTGTCGTCGCTCACTTATAGAATTTTGACTGTTGTTGTTATTTTTAGAATCTGTGCGTCTTCTCGATTCAACATAGTTTGATAGTTTTGTTGTTGTTTTCATTCCCCTGTTATAATAAATATTTTTATTTCTCGCCTCCATATTACTACTCAAATCTTCCATACTCTTGTAGCAAATGTCATCGTCAATTAGATGAGATGACGATCCAATGAGAGGTTGATTTGCAGAGAATTGACCATGATTATCAGACACATTCAATGAGGGATTGCTCTTTGATTTCACCCGTTTCAAACTATTCGTAATACTCTGATCACAAAAGCCACTATCTTCACTCAGACTTTCAACAGAATTTTTATTGCGCACATTATTTCCGTTACCATTCACTATGATTTTACTAACACAACTATTTGTATTTAAATTACGAGTGCCAGAACATGAGGAATTAGAGAAACGACGATTGAATGCAATTACATTATTACTATTAACATTATTATGAGTTGTACCGTTCACGCACCCCTGCGTCTTATTTCCATTTTTGACGATTATTTCCTCTTCGTTTTCTTCGTCGCTATTTTTATCACTACTATGATTCAAATAATAACTTTCTTCACTGGAAAAACTACTATTTGTACTACTTTCATCTACCCCACTTGAATACGAATTTTCTGAAGTATCTGAATTTACATCACCTTCCACCTCATCGTCATCATCACCACGATTGATATTTAATACCTGATGATCACCAACACACTTTGCAGTCTGCAATAAATTATTCGTATTTTTTCTGCATAGCATACGCTCAAAATCACTTAAGGCACTTGAAACTTTACTTTGAGTTGCATTTGAAATTGAATTTGAACTTTCCGAACTCAGAATTGGCGTGGAACCGGAAAAACTTTGCTGTTGTTGTTGTTGTGACTGCTGTTGAGCACCATCATTCTGTAACAACTGCCGTTCTAACGACTCAAATTGAATCAATGACGAAGATCGACTTAGTGAGTTGTAAGACAAACTATCGGTGTCTGAATACAAATCTGGTGTTAATCCGATTTCATCAAAACGATATCTAAAAATATATGAAGAAAAAAAAAATAAATAAACGTCTGTGTATCAAAATTTAAATACAAATTTTTTAAACAAATAAAAATTAATTCTCATTCCATGTCTAAAATCTGTAAGTAGAGTGAACAAATTCACAAAAAATTCTTTCTTAACTGGAATTCATTAAATTCTTGATTATAGACACACTACTTTAATGAGTTAATCCGCTTAATGTGCAGAATAATAATGAAATTTCATTTAGAATGATTCAACTAATAGCAAAACAAAGACTATGAGTAATTTTTCAATCAAAGCATGTCAATAATTAATATACTGATTCTGATTTTGATGTGCAATTAAAATTGAAATAAAAAAAAACTATTAATTTTATGGAAAAGATTGCCAAAATTTTTTTTGTTGTAATCAAATAAGGTGTTCCATGTTAAAAGCATGGCCACCAAACATGAAATTTTATTTGAATTAAAATGTGATTAATTTTTTTCCTGATAGATGGCGTTAAATGACAAACTTTAGGTTTTGAGTTTTTTTTCAGGGATTGACATCTTTAAAATCGTGGACTTACGCACTTAATTCGGGTTCTTGAATAGCCATGAAATGGTTTTGTGAACGCTGTTGAGTACAATTGAAATTTATTTAAGTGGCGCCATCCAGGAGTTTTCAATTAAAGCTATGAACGTGACTCATTTCAATATAGCGCAGTTTATGGCAAGCAATAGCGAAAAATGGCTTATCTGGCCAATTATGGAGCATTAAGCCGATCATGAAGCATTAAAACCGAATATGGCCGATGATCGATTATGGCAGAAATGGTGACAATATAGATGGCGTTAAATGACCAATTTTAATTCGACTCTTTTCCAGCTCCCAAAATTTTACTCAACTTCATTAAAATAACTTGGACACTCATAATTTTTTTCTGGGAGAGGATGGAATTGAGTAACGTGAACGCTGATGAGCTCCAAATTAACTTTAAATTAGTAGCGCCATCTGATTGATTTTAATTAAAGCTCAAATTGCCTTATTTTCTTAGTTTAAACCAAAATTTAATTTAAAGTCATCTCTTCCTCAATGAAATCAATCAATCAACAGTTCATTTTCAAGTGAAAAGGTAAATTAATTTCCATCTTTCAACACTTAACACCCTAAATGTATCTTTTAATGGAAAAACAAGAAAGATATACGAAAAAATGAAAAAAATAACATATTCCGGATATAAATTCAAAACAAATATTGTCATCTATGACGTTGAACTTTTATGCTATTTTTAAAAATGTGTCTCTTTATTACAATTTTTACAGTTAAATGTCTACGCCATGTATCTTTTTTTTATTTATTTATTATTTTTATTTTTAAACTAGATAAAAATATAAATGTAAAAAAGATTTACTAGAAACCGTGTGTATTTTTGTAGTCAGGCGACATACACTTGTCATGTAAGAAAAATACAAAATAAAGGAAAATTTTACCGTCATACAAATATTTACATGTAAGCGACTGACTATTTTTTTTTCAAAAGTATATTTTATATATCTATAAATTATTTTATTTATAATTTATTAATCTATTTAATAATTTTTTCCACGTAACATGTCGCGACAACCGTAAATTTTGTGTTTCAAGTCAATGAGCGAATTTCATTCATTCATTTTTTTCTTTAATTTTACGAAATTAAATTTATTTCAACTGTCATTTCATTTAAATTCCAATTTTTAAGGTAGTTTGAATAGGTTTAAATGAAATTTCATTTTAAAAGTCTTTGCCATTAAATTACCATAAAATTTGACCCAGTAAATCAAAATAAGATCAAAATTGGCTACATTGTATCATTGTTAAAGAAACGAAAAACGATAATAATTAACCTCCTACGAAAACACTTTTATTTTTTTGAACAGCAATAAACATGCCTTTAACATGCCAATAAATTGTGATTAAATTCAGTCAAAATATTGACATGAGTTTTTTTTTGTTGTTTAAATTTCATTCCATTCCATGTCATTTCAGTGTAAGGTGTTTGCATGAATTGTTTTCTTCGTAGGTGGATCTGCAATTACTTCATTTCATTTTTTTCGCTTCATTTTAATCCGTAAACCAGAAATTGAAACACTTTAAGTGGTTTTTTCTGATTTGAAGTAGGTCACTTTTGATAAGTGGTTGGTTATAACTTGATATAATTTGAGCAATGCTTAGGTTACGCATTGTTGATCTTGAATTGTCTTATTTATTTGAATTCACTTCTATTATCAAGAATTGTAATAAATATAAAGATAAAATTTTATCATAGTCATAATAAGTTAGATAAAATTAGTTCTGCGAAGTGGAAAGACATAAATATTTACGTTGCGATTTCTTGATTCGTAATTTTTTTTAATGATTATTGTTTTTTTTTTTGTTTATGATCATGATATTAATAAAAAAATACTTAAATTACGGTATTTGCATGTCAATAAAAATAAGTGATAATAAAATATTAAGGTTCATGATCGTCTGTTCCATTTAAGGAGCCCTAAAGCCCCCCTTGACCCCCCCTTTCCCTGATAAACCCGTCCCTGGTTCAATTTTTTTTGTTTTTTTCTTGAATTCATGCCCACATTTGACAAAGCCTTTCTATTACAGGCACAAAAAGGGGCACAATGACATTACTCATGTAATCTCAATATAATATTCTGTTATTTATTGACATAAATTTTACAGACTCACTGTAATTGAGTGACACATCTTTAGTTCAGATAATAAAGGTGTGGTTAAATTTAAGATCTTAAATGATGATTTACAATACGCTAATTAATCGCAGCTGACAGTTTTATGACTTAAGTACACATTTAAACAGTAAAAAAATTTATCTTCAAACTCTACATTTGAAATTTCAGTTCAAATTGACCTAAATAGAGTTTGAATGTTCCGCGTTTGCGTATCAGCATTAAAAATATCACACACCTGAGTTTTATTTCTAAATTTAAAATGTGTCTTTAAAGTTAAGTTCATACCTCAGTTCATTTCGTTTTGGTAGAAAATCTTCTGATTCTAACAATGAATTTGCATCAACAACTCGATATTTATCACCATCCGACAATGGACGTTTAAACACAAAATTTGTATCAGCAATTATGTCACAATCTTGTCTTCGTCGTTTTGCTGGACAGATAAAATCTCGTTCTGATAAGGTTTCTGCTTCTATGAAATGAAATTATTTTATGATTTTCTTTTAAATTAAATTAAATTTACCTTGATTCACTTCAACCTCAATCACAGAATTTGATACACTGTCGGAATTTGAGCTGTCCCACTCACCACTGTTATTCCAAATCTCACTCGAATCCTCGTCATCAGATGTCTCTTCTAAAATTGTTTCCAGCATATTCCTACTTGCAGATAATGCTTGCTCAACGGCCTCCCCATATGCGGGTAGCCACGAGAATGGAACGGATCCCACATCATTTTGACTCATGATGTCTTGCTTCAATTTTTATCCAATATTGATGCATTTAAAACTTTGAATTGAGAAATCTGAAAAAACTGTTTAAAAGTAAAAAAAAAATCAATTAAAAACAAAATAATTGTAAAAAATAAAAATTCCGAACCAAGAATTCATTTTTATTAAAATATTTTTTCAATTAACAGAGTTATTTTTTATTTATTTTAATAATTGCAATTAATAATGAACTACAAATGATTTTTTTTGTTCTTAAATGTAACATGAAATACCGTTTTGTTGTGGAATTCAATACAAATTTTACTGCTTCATACTACATTTAATGCATAAAGTAAAAAAGCAATATTCATGTGAATGTAAAAAAAATTCAGTACAAGTTAAAAGTGCAACAATATTGCGATATTAAGTTCAAGGGGTGGTCGGATAGTAAAATGAATTTAAATTTACAGTATTGATCGGAACAAAGCCTGCACGCTTGTATGGAGATCTATAGAGCTATACAGTTCCGCTTATTCTCGACTAGAGCAGAGGATGATTGAAAATTTTAAATTGCTCTGGCATTCTGTATGATTTTCTTTAAAATTTACGCTCAACTTAACTTTTACAAGACGATCGACTGCGGCCTTTCTGGCATTTGCTAGATTGCCCGTATGTCCAATACGTCACTGGTCAAGAGAAAATTCATCAAAAAATAATATTTTATGATTTAGATTTCAAAAAAAGAGACACAAGTATTGTAGCTACTCTTGTAGCTTGCGTGTAGCATTGCGGGTGGTTTGCGAGCCTTCTCCACTCACAGTGCTTATGAATCCAAATGAGCCTAGGTATGCAAAATTTTCAATGATCCTTGGTAGGTGTTTTACTCAACTTATTTTGGTATCCAAAGTTTAGATGCCAAACCCATGGTGGCAAAATTTAAAAAGAAAAATGTTTGTATATAAGAAAAGGTTCGCTGTGGTGGCGCTACGATCGCTCACGTTAATTTGTATGGAATTTGAATAGCTTTGATACTGATCACCCCTTGAATAAGCAATAAAATTAAACTCATAATAAAAACTAGTTCTGTTAAATGAAATCAGAAGCAATGAAATAAATGGAGTTGAACTTTTGACATCCGTGATGAGCAAAATTGTAATAAAAAGCAGCGGAATTTCGTTATGCAAGTGAATTTTGTTGCAATTTAAAAGACCTACTTCAAAGAATTTTTATATTTAATTTTTGTAAAAAAAATAATCCATAATTCTCATTTTAATTCATATGAACTCATATTTTTTTCAAGATCAAGTGGGAAACAAGAGGCTTTGATGTTATACACTTATGTTGAGTGTGTAATTAAGTGATTTTGAATTTTTTTTAACAACACATTTCTTTTGTAAGATAACAATAAATAAAACCATCAAATACGCGTGACAATTTACTCCGGATCAATGAACGTTTTATTACTTCAAACATTTATCTTGTTATGGTTTGTGCGTTGCTTTAAACGTAGTGAAATTGTGCGATTTTTATGTACACATTTCGGTAGTTTAATGAAATAAAATTTGTAAATTGATTTTCATATAACATTTAAGACGTTTTATGAAAAACCGTTGGAATTCCAGTACTGAAAATTAAATCAATCAAATTACAGTAATATGTCACATTCCAAAATAAATTACTTAATCAAACGAGATTAAAGGTCACGATTTCTATCTATAATGAAATTTAAAGGTCATTTTCAGAAAAATAAAAAATGTCAATGTATCACACGAACTCAATCTAACTTACTTTGCGTGACCTGAGTAATTAAAGTCCTTTAAATGATTGATTTTTTTTCATCTGCAATCTAATCTGCTTTGCTTAAATACACACATTGAAATGTTATAAGTACGAAAGTGGTTCACTATTAAAAAAAAATAGTTGTATACTAGCACAACGACTTTGTTATCATTCGACAAGATCTTCAAAGAAATATACTAACGACTTCACCTTTCACATGATATTAATGAAAAATATTTCTTAAAACACTTAAAGTTGAAAATGGTGAGAGAAATTCATCGAACACACTGTCGTATGTTTTTCTAGTCCCCACTGATATTTCACTGGTTTCAGTTTTTTCAAAAAAAATTTCTTAAATCTTTGTTTAGATTCTCACTTTTTAGCATAAGTTTTTTAATTCAAGGTTATGACAAGCGATCGATGGCCCAATATGGCTAAAAATTAAAAAAAAGCTCATTATTGCAGAAAATTCCAGAATTTCTATGATCAACACTTAAATTGAACTAGGACAGTGATTCACTAAAAACTCTTTGATTTTTTGAATCACCGTGCTGAAATGACTCAAGTGTTCCAATTCCTTGCATTTTTTTCCTCCTTCACATAAATTGCTTTGTTATTCATAATTATTTTCTTAGTGGGTTACAAAAAATAACAATGAAAGCAATAAAAAGAGCAATAATATGAGCTAATAAAAAAGACTTGACTATAAACCTTAATTTTTTTATACATGAATCCAAAAAAAAAAACATATCAATAATATAACAACCGCCGATTGTTCCAATTCAATTCTAAGCTTAAATGTTTAAATATTATAATTTTTGGTTTCAATTATAACAAATTTACATTTAATTCATAGTTTGTCGATGGAGCTGACTTGCAATTCACTTTCAAGAATTGTTTTTGTTTTGTTGTTTTTTTTCTTTGTTATATTTTAATTGCAACATAGACATATTTTTTTTTGACAAATCTTTAATCGTATCAATTTTCACTGTGTAAATTTAAATTTAAATACAAATTTTCATATTGAAATCATGATTTTAATGTTAAGTACAATAAATTGTAACATGAGACAAAAGGTCGACATAACCTTTAAAAGATTATTTTTATGGTTATTATTAATATTTTTATAAACTTTCAAAATTAAAATAAATTTGAAGCATGTTAAATTTTTGAAGGATTTTATTTGAAATTTGTCTGATTTTTTTATCAACGCATTGAAATCTCAAATATTAATTTTATTGATTTTTTTTTTCAATTTACATTAATTCAAGACAATAATGCATTTTTATTAGAAGACAAATATTTAAAATGATTGTGATGCAATAGAATTGTGAAGGAAAAAAAATGATATTTATGAATAAACGTTTAAATTGAATCACAATTACTTCATTGTTTGTTTTCCCTTTCAATTTAATAAGCTATCATTAAATTGTTATTGTATTTCATGCTATATGTTATGCCATCTATTACTTTTATTATTATTATTATTATTAGTTCTGTCTGCTGGTTTTGCAAAAAATATGTTAAAAGTAATTAATTGGTATATTTATGATATTGCCCAGACATTTAAAATAATTGCGTTCTTCAATAACATTAAAAGCTGTTGAATTAAATAATAAAAGTTTCAACAGTTGAAACAACTGTCAAAATTTATGTAGGCGTATACGTGGTTTAATTTAATTAATTTTTAAACGATTAAGCTACGTTTTCGCCGTTGAAACTATTGAATTCTCGTTGAAAGTCAATTTAAAGAATTTTATATATCATTATTAAATTTGTTTGACAACTTAATTCAAAATAAATAGATAGTTTTATTTATATTTCATAAATAATACATAATTTTTTTTCAAATTGAAAAAATTAAAAAAAATCTAAATAGCTATTTTACGAGAATTAAATGACGCACTCATTAAATAAAAATTTAAGCAGTTTTAATTCAACAACTTTTACCTATTATTGAAGAACACAAATGAAATTTATGGAATATTAAAATGAAATTTGAATTTTCTTTAAAAAGTGTGATTTTTGTTATAATTACTTTGCCAAGTTAGGAAAAGAGACCCCAAAACTTAATCAGATTCAAAATATCGGTTAAAAAATTGAAATAAAAATTAAGAAACTGTTTTTGTTTAATGGCTGTTTCACCAGTCAGTTACTGTGAAAAAAAGTGCCAATTTAATTATGACAAAAAAAAATCAATTAAAATTCATACCCCTTTCAAAACATATGACAAATAATCATATTAAATACCATTAAATCCCATAATCATGTCAATCATTCAATTTTTACTAACACACAAAACGGATTCAAACAAATTATGTTAATCCCTTAATCCGTCATTAAAAGCTAAAACCAAAATAAAATGAACTTTTACTTTTATTGCTTCTTTTTTATTGTCTTCTACGACTTTTTGAACCTGAAGAAATAGTTTATGACCGATTTACGATATAATAATTTAAATTTCACGACATGACATCAACAAATCACTCATCATAAATTTTACAATACAACAATAAGAAGCTTACTCAATTTGAATACAGCTTATGCCAAAACTTGACCTAAAATATCTGTGTGTATTTTCTAAATGTAAATTTTTTTTTTTTGAACATGTAACTTTTTTCATGTTATTACTATAATTGTAATGCCTCTTCTTACTTAAAATTTAATTTCGCGCTTAATTGTAAAGCGTACTTTAAATTTAAATGCTCGTAACATTAAAATAATTGTGAAAAGTAATTTTAAAGAGCCGGTCAGTACTTTAAATGTACTCAAATTTTATTTTACATTTTTTTGAGTTATCTAATCATCATAAATTTTTATCATAAAATATATTTTTAATAATAATTAAAAAAAAAATTCACAATAATATAATATTATTTGATTGAAATGTTTGGCCAATAAACAATCAATCATAAATTTAACACAAAAAATAAAATTATAAATAGAAAACTTGGCTTATTGCGAAGTTGGGTCACAATTCAAAATTCAAAATAAGCAACAACAACAAAAAAAGTGAAAATTATTGTTTATTAATGTTATGGAAAAAATTCGATAAATATAACAATAATTACCTTTTTAAACTTATTATTTAAAGGTGAACAAACAGTAAAATAATTGCTAATGGCGATAATGATCAAAAAATAAACTTGATGTTTAAATAAAAATGATTTGAAATATTAAATGAAGACAATTAATTGTTACAAAAAAAAATGTGTATATACTTTTATTTGTTCAAGTGGGTTTTGTAAACCAAATGATATTCGAATACCAGTAGAATTTGATATACCTTGGTCAATTCATGATTTCTCTTAAAATGAAACAGAGGCGGTACTTTAATGAAGTTTTTTTTGTTGTATTTTGAATATAACTTCATGACTATTGAAAAAAATGATTATTTTTAATTCATTGTCTTAATTAGAGTTAAATGATAAATTCAAGGTTAACTCTAAGTAAAGTAAATATTTATGGATTTTCTTATCACGTATCAAGCACATTAAGCATATCACTAAACAAGACAATTGTCATTAACTGAATGTAGGTATTCAAAAATATTTACTTAATCAAAATTATCAATAGAAGTTGAAAAAATTACTCATATTTCTTAATGTGTTATATGATAAGATAGGGAACATTTTTAAATGACGTCAGTTGATTATTTTGAAGCAGTTTTGAGATATTTATCAATGATATCGTTTAATTTCACAATAATTGACCACTTTGTGAAGAAATCCACTTATCTTGTCTTGTATCAAATGTCATTAGTGTCTCGTCCAAATTAACATAATGAAATAATTTGCCAAGATTTAAAACATTATCTGTTTCACGTTCCTCATGCAACTGATCCTAATAAAGTTTTTCAGAGGTTTGGAGGCCAAGCAGCTTCAATAAAAATCTAAAACTTCTAGACTCAACGAATTTTTAGCCTCAAGAGTCCGTAAATCTTCGTGATCCGGTGTCCTAGCTTTGCAACAAAATCTGTTTCCTTATCCAAAGCAATCTCCGTAACGAAATGAGATTTTTCATATCTCCTTACTGTTCTAGTTTCAGAAAATTCAGCTATTACTTTGCCGATTTTACTGTTTCCTAATTGCAAGTTCTCCATTCTTGTTAATATCAATTGACTTTTTCTCATCTACGTTTTTCGAAATACTTGGTCATTAGTTAGATAAGTAACTGATCATCAATCTCTCAAAGTTGTCGGAGAGATATACGTTTTCTTTGGCAGCTTTATGAATGTTTTCCACTTTTTACCTCATGATTCTTCTTGTTGTTGATAAAGGTGATCCAAGAAGACGATTGAAGACATACAACGAGATTGTATTTTAATTTTAGTTGATCTCTGACGATTTTCTCAAACGCTTGCTGTTCAATAGACATAAGGTGTCATCCTTAAAAGTTCATTTGAAAGTAAGGTGCTAGAAATTGATGGTAACCGAAGTCACATGAGGAGATCTTAGGACCAGGACCTTTTCAGTCAATCATCGATGGTATGGACTGTCATTGATCGATGTGGTCAAAACAGACCAAAGAACACTTCATTCAAAGAGTTGACTGGAATCTATTTCTTGACCAGAACATGGCTACAAATGAAATCAGGATCTCTTGTTGATTATAAGTGGGTATACCCAACTCAGCCTCCATTATTTTGGGGTTTTTATGGATCTCTGGTATCAACTCTGCTTTCAGAATTCATGCTCAATACTCAGTTCTGTGTATTCCATTAAAATTATTTTCACAATTCGAAATATCATGAATAATTTCAAACTTTCATAATTTAATATTCAATTAAAAAAAATGAAACAAACCCAAATAATGCTAATAATAACAACTACACGAATAAATCAAAGACATAATTCACTTAATTTAGCAAGGCAAAAAAATGTTTGGCAGTAATAAACCAAATCAAATGAAATGAATGACAAATATCTTTGTGAGAAAATCATAGTGAAATTATAATTTCAACAAAGATCATACAAAGTAATAGCAATCAAAAAGTAAATTAAAATTTTTGATAGAATCGAAAGTGAATGGATATTTAAATTTAATTGACAATAATTCAAAAATGACTCACTTGAATAAATTTCTTTGTTTTTTATCCGACTTAAGTATTTTTTTTCAGACAGATGAAAAATTGCTTCCTTACAATTTTTTTATAGAGATTATTTTTATAACTTTTTCATGTAAATTGAGATTAGATGGTGAGACTTGTTAATTTTTTAATTTTTTTGTTTAAACAACTTTTTATATGAAAAAAGATCTTTATTTTTTCACTTAAAATGGAAAAATATTTCCCATGAATGAGTTAATTTAAGATAGATATAAAAACAAAGAAATGACACACATATGTCGCATATTTTTTGTCTTATCTCTTCTTTTTTTCTCTGAAATTACAATATTGAACGAATTAATATAAGAAAGAGATATATGAAAAGAAAGTTCATATGAGTAGAGGAAAAAAAATAATGTATATTAAAAGATAAAATTCATCAGATAGTGTCACGTTCAGTTAAGTTTATTTATAATTTTGTGTTAATTTGTGATTTCTGATCATCACGTTACTTGTGTTTTTTTTATTTTCAATACAAAGCAAATTGAAAATTGACTTTAAAACGTGATTATGATAAAATTTCGAGGTAAAATGGGACAAATGTGTGCTTTCATTCTAATTATCATTGAAAAATTATCGTTAAATATATTTTTTTTAAAGTAATGCAATTTAATTTAAAATAAAAGTACAACGACTTTTAAATTATTTTACAATTTTTTAAGTTATCCATGACTAATTTATGCGGTTTTTTCTCCATTATTTTCTGATCAAAAACCTATGGCGTTACAAAAATAATAATAATTACATGTTACTAAATCGACTTATATGAGAAATGTTACACAATTTTATTTGTATTTTTTATTTCTTTTTCGCCAAATAAAGCTCTTTATATTTAAATTTTGTTTTTTCTTTTTAATTGTGTGTTATTTTGATGAATGAATGAATGAGTGAAAGGTTTTATAATCAATTAAAATCAGATTAAAAGTGGTTCATGTTGAAACTTTAAACTGATTAGACACTCAATTATCTCTTAAGGGTTTAAATTTAAATTAAAAAAATTATAAGAGTTTTTGAACATCTGTAAATCGTTAAGAAATTCAAAGAAGATACATAATCAAAATTAAAATTAAAACAAACAAACAATTGAAAATAAATTTGCTTTTCATTATTCATTTCAAGGAAAAAAATGCTTTTTTAGGCACACTTTGAAAGTCCGTCTTTTATGAATGAATGAAGAAATTTGGGGGGAGGGGGAGGTAGGTCTATATAATAAGCCAGAATTTGACAGTCAAAACAATTTATTCATCAAAAAATTAAGGGGCAGGATCCTCACTTCCGCCCCCCTTACATCGATATTTCCCAATTTTTTGGTTCAAGAACCTTAAACTTATTTAAAAAAGCCGTTTGGACCCATTAAACGTCTAAATTAGTATTCAACTGAGGAGGGGTCGCTTGTGAGAATGATTTTCTAATTTTTCTTTGAAATTTCTTAAAATTAAGTCAAATTCAAATTTTCAAGGTTAAAATTTTAGTCGTAATCAACCAGTGGCGGATTGGCCATACGAGCAATCTGTCAAATGCCAGAAAGGCCGCAGTCGATCATCTTGTAAAAGTTAAGTTTAGCGCACATTTTAAAGAAAATCATACAGAATGCCAGGGCTGTTAATAATTTTCAATCCGCCCCTGTAATCAAGTTCTTATCATCAAAGAGCCAACATTTTATTTATATGACCTCCCTCACCCCCCAAAAACAATTTCCGTTCCTGGGTATATGAGACTTGTAAAGTTTCATTTCTGGATTAAACCGAAAAACTTTTAACTGTAAGGGATCTTCAGGGAGCTCATTTCCAAACCTTCGTTGGACAGAAAACTGACAAAAATGCACTTTTACAATCTCATTTCTTTCCGGTTTCCTTTCCTATTTTTTCCATGCATGCAATATGATAATTTGCAGATACTCTTCATTAATTTTTTTTTTCATATTATATTTTTTGCATTTATTGCAACATAGTAAATTTTTTTAAATGAATTGTAATTTAATATAAAAAAAAATAAAATAGACGGATTAATGGTAATTATTTCGTGTTATATTACCATTGCCTTTTGCCACTTTATTTATTGTTATTCATGCTTTTGCCTTTTATTGCATTTTATTAAACAAGACTATTGTATTACTTGTCTGGTGTTTGTTTTAGATCAAGAGAAATTATTTTTTTTTACTTGTTACAGGTTTTTTTTTCACTTTTTTTTCTCTGTGATTCATTTCGCTTTCTTCTTCTTATTGAAAATACATTTTCAACGATAAAATTGAATAATATCTACTTTTGTTTTCACGCCATCGGAGCTTTCTTTGAGTTTGAAGTGAAAAAATGAAGACAATCACTTCTGTCATGGTTGAAGGTTGATTAACTTTTTTCTTATAATATTACTTTTATTATTATTAAATCAATTTTCATCTTGTTATTGTTTTCTTTTCTTGTTAAATTTAATTTAATTTAATTTTTATATGACGCTGCTTCTATTATCTTGATATATATTTTTTTAATGAAATATAGAGATAAGATAAAAATAAATCATTGTGATTTAATAATGTGGCAAAATTTTTTATTTCATAATATAAAATCAGATTTTACTTGTTCAATTGACCTTTAAATTGCCGTGAAATGGTCTGAGAATGGCCACCAGTCATGAGATTGGCCACCCTATTTTAGTCTAAACTACGAGACTTTTTATTTATTTAAAAACATGTATGATCAGTTCAAGATATGTCTACATCAAAATGATAAACACTATTTTAAAAATATGGAGCATTCTAATTAAAAATGGGTGGCCAATCTCAGGTTGCGCGGCCAATCTCAGACCATTTCACGGTGCCTTTTTTTACTTGAAATTCGATGTCAAGCTTTCCACCTTTCAAAATCTAGATATTTTTCTTATCGTTGAATTTTATCTCAAATTTATTCAAAACACCTTCTTGAGTATCGACACAAAACACACAAATCAAATACACAAAAGTGAAATATCATTCAAGCAAAGCAAACACCTTTATTCAAATAAGTGAACACTTGATGCACTCGACGATAATTATATGAACCAGTTTATTAACAGCCACATTTCATGTGATACTAATTACTTGTGTTTGTGTTTGTTCTGAATTTTCGATATGCTTATACAGAAATGAGACATAAGCGGATGCACACCATTTACACTTATTTACAGACATTTATCATTTAAAAGAGAAAATTCTTATTAAAAAAAATTTCATGAATCAAAATAAAAAAACTACATACAAAAAAAAGGATGAGGGAACTAGTTTTTGTTCAATGTCTGATGGTATTTGTATGGCTTCAGATATTTTTTTCTTTAAATTGAATGAAAAAATCATGAAATTTCTTACAATAATTTGTTATTTCTTTAAAGAGCAGATAAAAATATGTTTTTTTCTATATGAAAAATATAGAAACATGTGAGACCATTAAAAATGTGATAATTTGATTAGAGAGTTGTTATAAAAAAATGAATATGAAATAATAACTTATAACTGCGTCGTTTTTATTTGTTTTTATGACTTTATTGTTTTAATTTAAATACAAGAACAATAAAAAAAGTTTTCCTGAATTGTAAAAAAAATGTTAAAATTTCTTAATTATATCATTTGGACATCATTAAGAAAAGAAATTGACTATTGTTAATAAATGGCATTTTTTTTGCTTTATGATTAAAAGTAAAATTAAGATGTCTGAAATAGCGAATACCATTCTTTGGTCTATGAAATTTCACATTGAAGGAAGTTAACAAAAAAATTACGGTTTCGAATCGATTCAGTGGGCCACTGAAGTGCTTGGAGGCAGTGGTGGACTGGCTATACGAACAAACTGGCAAATGCCAGATAGGCCGCAGTCGATTGTCTTGTAAAAGTTAAGTTAAGAAAATCATACAGAATACCAGGGCCGTTAGTATTTTTTAATCAACCCCTTCCCGGAGCCTCAAAAGAAGGTGGATCGATGGCACCCACGAAAGCTAAGAACGTAACGGGTCCAACACTGGAAAAGGTAAGTACAAGAGAAACCTTGAAAGCAATTAGATCTATTTATCAGCATTTTCATATTATGACGACCGAATTTATTCGTACATATATATTCTTAGATATAGTTCCAAGTAAACAATTACAGAAAAATTTCCATATAAAATTTAAAAAAAAAACAACTATCAAAAAAAAAGAACCTCATATAACGGTTATTGAACCACTCCATTTTTATTTTGAAGTTTTTTTCCGTAAAATTTATTTGTATTTTATTTTTTTATTATATTTTTATACTTGAACATAATTTTCATATCAATACGAATTTCAATGAATGCATAATAATAATAATTCAATATTTTCCTTATTTTTTTTATTCATATATGCAAGATTATCACTGTATTTCATTATATCAATCTGATATGTGTTATTTTTTGTGTTATTTGAATTAATATAATTATTTTTTTTAATATGTTTAATAATATTTATTTTGCCACACCACGTTCATCTAATATTTATTTTAGCAAAAAAATAACAACACATAACTAAAAATATTGGATTGGCAAATTTTTTTTTATGTATATTTTTTTCATTCAATCATTTAGTCACGAATAGTAATTGGAATTTATGTATGATTATTTTTTTGATTAATATTAAATTATTTTGTTATTTTTCTTCATAGATGCAGAGAGCTCGTTTTCTATGTAAATGCACTTAAATATATCAAGAATAGACGTAAACAGAACTCATAACATTTAAGAAATAAGAACGGCAACAACAACAACAAAATCTTGTTGTATACGGGTACTCATTAATAAAGTATTCCTGAAAGGTGTGTAAACCACTTTGCTTGGTAAGTTTTTTTTTATATTGAAGTCGCTTTGATGAATTCTTGGTTGCATAGGAGTTTTTCTTTTTGGTCTTGGAACATATTCACTTACTTTTAGTTTTTTCACTTTTAAATTTTTTATAATTTGCCGGTTTTTTGAATAAATTAACTTGAATTTTTTTGATTTGAAATTGAATTCTTTGTTCTACTTCTTTCAACATTCGCTAGTATTTTACGGTATTAATATTTTTTTCATTTAACAGTTATTTCTGGTATGTTATATTTTTATAAAAATACTAATTCCATTCAAATTTGTTATATTTTTATATTAAAAATGCACTAATAGAATGTAAATTTGTGTTATTCCTTTACAAATGTAAACGTGTCGCGTAACATACGTCTTTCACTTTGTACATACACTTTTATTATTGTAAATATTAATTTAATTTTTTTTTAATTTTATTTAAGAGCATTAACGGAGCTCTATTGAAAACGCATCCATTTTAAAAACACAAAAGTTGAAAACTGAGTTTTTGTTTGGTTCATAAGACGTAGAATAGCGAAGCAGTGTGAGAAATAAACAGGTAAGTACTTTTTTTTCACCGATACAATGTTAGGCAGGAATGCTAGGAGAAATTTTTTTGGTAAAATGCATTTTAACCCTTATTTTAACTCCTTGGTACAAATGTAACAAATTTGAGTTTAAATTTCAATAACTTCCGTTTTTCAATTACTATCGAGCTGAAATTTTTTGAGAATTCAAATGATATGCCAGACTTTGTATTTTTGCAGTCATATAAAAAATTCGGTCTCAGGCGAGCCATCCAGAGCCCAAAACATTTTTTTATTACGTAAACGAACTGCTTGGTACATTTGTACCAAATTCATAATTCTTGGAGGAAATCGATTGAATTTATGGTTGAAATTGATTTTAAATGATAAATTCTTTTATTTTAAGATAATCCTGACATTAAATCTTGACTTTCGGAACCGGAAGTAATCAAATTATTCTAGTGTTTAAAAGAAACATTTTATTATTTTCGATTTTGATTGAATTTTTTGTGTCTACTTTCGGGAGATCACTTCCGGTCTGAACGGCCAAAAACTCATGATCAGAGGTTACAATAAGGTCAGAAAAGTTTAATTTTATTGATTGCAATTATTTTAAACGTTGAATTTAATAGATTTTCCATTGAAAATATAATTTGGTACAAATGTACCAAGGAGTTCGTTTACGCAATAAAAAAAATGTGCGAACATAACGGTTAAGGAAGAAAAGAAAATTTTCAGATCAAAACTTACAAATTCAAATCAGCGAAGTCAAGTGAAAACGAAAATTTTGCTGATCATTTGAAATCCTTATTAGAATTAAATGTTTTTTTTTTTTTAGATGACGGAAGTTTGTTAAAAAAAAGTATTCCTACAGAAAACTAGTAAAAATACCTTGCCTTGCTCACAGTTATTTTGACACTATTTCTTAGCTCATATGGATTAAAGTGGGTTCAACATTACATATAAGATAAAGCTACAAATGGGCTTGATCAAATTTTCTTCAAAAATTGTTTGAAAATAAGTAGTTTTTTATCAAGTTATGAGCAAAAAAGATTGAATAAAGTTTTTTGAGTCATTACAAGATTATGAACTGTCTTGCGACGAAGTAGCAGAAAAATCAAACATCGGATGTTCCAACTTGATTATAAAAGACATGAATGCGAATGCGAATGAATACTGCAAACTGGAAAAATTTTGATTATGCATTTCAAGCACATAAAGTGCTTAAGCTTTTTTATCAGAAAATTTGGTTATATTGGATATACCTTACAAAAAGCCTTTCAGAAGTTTGTTACCAAACCCTTGTATACAACCCACAAGTTAGCCGTAAAAGAGGTTGACCAAGGAACACCTGGTTACACACTCTCTTATGCCAACTTGGTCAGAAAAACAAATGAAACAGAATTTAACAACCTGGGGGAACTGAAACGAATTGCAATCCAACGTTCTAAATGAAGTAATTTTGTAGATCGACTTTGCTCAACATGGGGACAGTCTGAACTCCCTGAGGAAGGTCAAGGCGTAAAGTAAAGTAAGTATGAACTTATTTGACGTTTAATAAGATACGACAATGGATGTAGTGGGCTTTCTGAAACTTGATTTCATTTTGCTAGTCACATAATTGACCTTTCATTAAAAGATAGCAGCTGCAAAGAATTTAAATCTACCAAAAACTCTTTTCGGTCAAATTATCAGCATACCTGCCTACAAACAATACATATACAATCACTCATCTATATAACCAAATACAGAGATATGGTCATGTATGGTATTTGTTTGCTTGAGTGAATATCCTACTCTTATACATATTCAACACTACATTAAATACCTGTGCTACACATACACAAATCTAGCACTGTATTGTTATTAAAACAACCGTAAACTCTATTAATTCAAGCAAACGAGTTATAAAATAATAATAAAAATAATGGAATAGTATAATAAAGAAAAATTGTGAAGAATTCCATACATATTTTTATATTTGTTGTCTGATTATAGTATTCATAACAAGTTGTTATTTGTATGTAGTTGTGTTATGATTACCTTTTGGAAACCACGGTAAATGAATGTATACAACAATAATAAACATCAATATTAATGAAGAAGTTGATTTTGTTTGTGTACTTGTGTGTAAGGGAATTATAATTATTAACCTTAGGTATGCAGTTTAATGGAAATGTAATTGAAGAACACACACGTGTGAAAAAGACGAGGAAATTTACATTTACATAATTCTATTGGAATAAAACTAAGACACAGTGGGATTATAACTTTAATTTATTAGACAAAAAAATAACAACAATTGAGTGAGGATTGGAAGACTCAAGGATTTTACAAGTGCCAAATTTTCTTAAATGGGGTATTTTGAAAGAAAATGTCCCACTGTGTTCCATTTTACCACTTCAAAATCCACAATACTTGAAACAATGACATTCTAGAAGAGATATTTTAAAATGCATTTGTCTTGTCTATCAAGTGGAATTTTCACTTATGCAAGCATTGTCTCTCATCATGTCTGAAGCCTTAATTCAAATTTTAATTAAGAGAATTCTATGCTTTCAGATTTACTTTTAATTACATATTTTTGTCGTTAAACGTTAACCAATCGCATAAAAAATGCATATTTCTATTAACAACAATTTAGAAGGGTGAAGGTTATCTGCTTGGTCGATAATAATTGTTGACAACAAAAACTCATGTGTCGTGTCCATTTTAATACAAAGAATTTACATTAGCAACCTATGAATAAACAAAAATCGTACTTGACATTGTGTTACGAAAGTTCTATTTAATGTCTCTTTTTTATCATTGCATTTCATCAAAGGTACATCATCAGATTGTCATTAACTTTATTTTTAGGATTCTGAATGTCAAGGGTTGAGCGTGAAATATTTCAATTCAATCATCAATCGATTAAATTTCTCCAAAATAGTTATTTTAATGATAAATAGACACCTGTTGCATCTAACATTCAATTTTATTCTTCATGCACTTAATAAATCAGAGAGAATTTGACAGTCCTATAAATTTTACATTGATTTTTATAGTAAAATATTCAAATTAAATGACCGTTAATTTTATTTTTTTACTTTACTTCATACAATTCATCTCTCCTCAATTTTCTTATAATTACAAACAGAATTCCAACAACAACCATGAAAAAAATTACCGCAATCAAGATTTTGTCCAATACTCTCATCTTCTCCTCATTTTGACAATCAATTATGATCGTCTCAATTGCGCCGCTCCTTGTCTCAATTTCAAAATATTTTGGATGAACTTTAGCGTCTCGTTTCAAATGATTTTTTACATAAAATTTCAATGCTTTATCTAGCTCCAGATCTGCTTCACATGAACCTATTTTGCCCTCGTCCTCTAAGCGATCATAAGTTTCTTGGATTAAATTTCCTTCTGGAGTACTGTAATCAATAAGGAGAACTTTGCTGCGTTGAGATGCAATTTGGTGTATCGAAGTAATTGAAATGAGAAAAAGGATGAAGATTTTCAATGAAATCATCTTTAAAGGTTTATGTTTAATCGGACTGAAGTGTAATCAATAACTGGTAAAATTACTAATTATAAGTGGTTATGATGGACATGAATTATCATTATTTGTATTAAATCCGAATTAATTTTGGATTCAGATAAAATCGTTGACATGCGTCTGTGTAATTTGATATAAATAAATAAAATAAAAATGTCATTTTTGTTCGCCGTCATTCCGTCAGTTGCTCCTTGAGTTGAAAAAAAAAGTTCAAGTAACGTCTAAATTTTTTAAAATAAAACTAAAACAACAAATTTCATTACATAATGAGAATGTTTTATTAATCTCCTGATATATTTTTTCTTTCTTTATATCTCATGCCAATTAGGCTTGTTTTGAAATTATTTTAGGTTTGTTAATTTTTTTATTTTGAAAATTTATCTCGTGCGCCATCAATCCAAGTTTCCAGATTTTATGCCAATCATATGACATAGATGGCGCTCTTTGAATTTAAATTCTATTTAAAAGCCAAAATTAGATTAATAATTAAATTGTCAAAAATGTTTCTTTTCTTTTTAAAGTTAAAACTTTGTTTTTCTTTCATCTTACATCTAATTTGTGAGATTTTTAACTACTTATAGAATAAAATTAATTTCTTAAAATTAAAATTATTAATTAAAGATAATTTGATACATCTAAAGTTACGTACACAGATTGATCTCATTTGCCACAATTATTTTAATATTTTTTAAAATTATTTTTGAAGAAGCTCTGCTTCTTATCATTTTACATTTGCATTATTTAAGCATAACTTTAAAGTAATTTTTTCCATTTAATTTGAATAAAAATGCTTAATTTTATTTTTTTTTTGTTGCATTAAAAAAACCTAACAAATATTTTCACATCCTCTCCTTTTAATTTGAGGTCACAATTTACAGGCACGCATTTCAGTTTTTTATTTCATTCATTATCATACTGAATTCCGAGATTTACATACTCGTACTTTGTCGATTGCACATTTGAGTGCTGGTTGAATTTCATTGAAGCATGGAATTTCTTGTCGTTTTGCTAAGTCAATCAAATATGATCGGCCTCTGTTGTAGTCCTTTACTGCTGAGGGTGTTAACTGTAAAAATATGATAATTTAAGAATTTTAATTTACAAAAGGTAAAAGGAACTCACTTTATCATGTCCAATTGTACACTGTTCTGGTAGCATTTGCACACACAAAACCACATTATAGCCAAGTCCAATGCAATGTGCCGCCAATGTCATGGGTGCTAAAGATCTAGTTTGATTTGTAATTACAAAAAGTAAAACACGTGACGAATCCAAAATTGCTGGATTATACATTAAAGCATCATCCACTTCAGCCGGATGTCCAGGAAATAGTGATGTACAATATTCACTTGGGTCCACACTCGGATCACCCAAACTATTAAAATGCGTTTTACATAGATTTTCATGGAGTGTTGGCAAGTAATAGTTAACATTGTTTGACTTTAAATATGGAATTGCAATATCTTGACGCCATCTTGTTCGCACCATACAACTACCACCCAAATAAAGATCACGCATCTCAATCCTTGGCACACACTCATTATTAAATCCATTCATGAGGATTTCATCACTGGGAAAAATTGGTGCTGTTGTATGGTCATCACCATTGGCCGATGATCCTCCACTACTACAGCCATCTGTTGAAAACACCGAATCATTTGAATCACTCTCATCCACATCAACCTCAGTTCCGGAAGCAGATCTCCGTGCACTTGATAGCTCAATGTTGACAGATCCACTTGATTTTGCCACATTCAAGCGAACACCTGAATTGTTCGGTGTACGTTGATGGTGATTTCCAAGCACAGATGACGATGGAAATCGGTAATTTTGTTGATTAAATAATTCATTGGGAAGGGGTGACGATGTCCCACTATCACGATTTCCGACTTGGTCAAAATGATCGTTTGTGTAGGATGAAGCAAAGTTTTTGCAGGGTTGTGTGTGACTACGATAGATGTTTTGAGGTGGTTGTTGGGCCAATTGGGGTGTTTTATCAGCAACAGGAGATTTTATTGATTGGTTGTGAAGCCATTCTACAATTAAATTGAAAAAAAAATTTATTAAAATGAGTCATTATTCTAATAATGAACATCTGTTCAGATTATTTACTATCACTACGCTTCAAAATATTGTTATGACATTATCGTCAATCAATTCATTCATAAATATTAATTAAAAAAAAAGTGGATGTGATCGTGAACTATATACAAGCGCACATTACATAGAAAAAGTCGACTAAAAATTGGAAAATTGCACGATTTTTAAAAATTCTGCGCTTTTTGAAAAGCCCAAGAATTTAAAACAATCGACCATTTTGAAAAAACCCACAGTTTTTCAAAAATTCTGGACTTTACGAAAATTCCTCGACTTTTGAAATTCATCCGATTTGTTGACACAGACGAACGAGCGGCACAATAAACGCATTTTTCAATTTTCAACGAGAATTGCAATAAAAATATTTATCCGCGTAAGTGCAAAGCAAATTTACTGATAAGAATTAACCACAATCATCCACGTTTTTTCAAGAAATCAAATTGAAATTCATTGAAATCACATTTCAACTCTTAAAAAATTATTTGAATTTAACTTACCGGGTGAATTACTTAAAAATATTGGTGGTGGTGGTAAATTGGTCCCTTTAATCGGTGACACACACGAACTCTCACTAATCTCTTGTTGTAATATCGACAAATATGACGTTACCATGCAATATTCCTCAAAATTAATATAAACTTTTTCCAAATTCTCATTCGTTTGCTTAATTTCCTTGAGTACAAAAAGTATTTGTCTCAAATTATCAGTTGTCACAAGTTGTTCCGGATATCCAAGAGATGTGAGCGCAGTCTGACACTGACTTAGTGTGAGACCAAATTCAGATTTTCCTACAATTCTGTCATAGGATCGACGAACCGAACTGAAATTAAAATTGAAGTGTAAAAATTTAGTTGAAATTAACATTTCAAATGACTTACATTAATTTTGATGCCACATTTTCTGGAGGTTCTCGGTTCAGTTCGCCAGATAGGATTTTCTGTATGCGTTGCAAGGCAGTTGGAATACTATCGAGTACAGGTAGACCTCGTCGCGACACTAACTGTCTCAATAATTTTTGATTTCGAGATAAATCTAGATATTCTCTGAAAAAATTAATATTAAATTTATGATTAAATGTACGAAATTTATTTTAGCATTGCATACTCATTTGAAATTGTTTCATTTAAGATTTTCTGTCCAATTTTGTACGGATGTAACACTAATACTAAATGTTTTAGATTTTGTCCGGCAATGTGTGCCACTTCAATTGCACCAGCTGATGCCCTTGTCTCAGAATCCATCACAAAAAATAAAATTCGTGCTTTCTCCTTAGCACGGTGCTCTAATTCTATTAAGTCTGGGGTCCATTGTGACACTTGCTGTAAATTTAAATAAATTGTTATAATTTTTCTTCAAAAAATATCAGATTAAGATCAGAATACTTACAGGATTGTAGAAAGAAATTCCTAATTGATTTAAATGCGGTATTGCGACATCAGCGCGCCACGTGGTTGGATTGCAAGATCCACCTAAAAATACTTCTGGTCCAGTTGGTGTGGGTTCTGTTATGGTTTTGTCTTCCGAATTGTCAGATGAAACAGTGATTTCAGCATTAACGAAACTCTTTTGTTGAAGCCTCGTTAATGGATTTGAAGCTGATGTATCGTCCTCGTTTTGCGCCAGTAATGGAGTTGAATTCGAACTTGTTCTAATTTCAATGAAAGAAAAATATTAAAATTCATGTTTTTAAAATAAATTCAAGTTAATTTTACCTAAATTTCCTGAAATCAGATGCGAGCACACAAAATTCACCGAATGTCAATCCACGACATTGTTTACGTGCTGTGTGCGATCGACGTGTAAATAATCTTGCTGTTTGTAGCATGTTATCAACTGTAAATATACACATTAAAAATTATCAACAATTTTATTTTTAGTTATTTATAACAAAAACAAACCTTGTTCATCGGTTGGATAGAGTCGAACTTGATAAAACAATTCCTGGACCTTATTTTCCGGAACGATGTTGAATGTAGCTCGTGTCTGCCATGATTCAAATGCTTCTCTGTAACGGAAAAAAATGAAATTGTAGTCATTTTAACATTTAAATGTTAATTTTCTTATTGTGACGTACAATTCACGTGTGAAAAGTATCATTTGTATCGCAATTTCAAAACAACACCAGGTAAATAAAAATAATGATCCAACTAATAATGTTGACAACCCAAAATAAAAATAATAATAATAGTATGAAAATAAACAATGAGTAGGATGCAGAAAATTACGTTGGAAAATTGCGGTTAAAAATAAAATGATGAGACATTTAAATGAGTCTGGACGGAAATTAAAAGAAAAATTTCATTGATGTGATGAAAAGGAAATAAATTTCACAATAAACCAGGCGTTTCCACTTGTTTAATGTGCTATTTGCCATGTAAACGTTATTGAAATGTTTTAAGTAAATTTGGCCACCTGATTAATTAAATTAATTCACAAAAATTTTAAATTCTATTCAAAGTCACATCAATTAAACAAAAAAACAAGTAACTTAAATATTTTACATGGATGGCAAATTAATTAAAAATTAAAATTATACAGAAAAAAGATCTTGAAATTTATTTTCTGTTTTCTTTACAGTACCTATGGGCACGAATACAATTCAAGTGCGCAATCGATTTCAAAAAAAAAAATTTTAACGAAAAACGTATTAGCACACATACGAAAATAAACATAAGCCGGGGACCATGATGATAGGATGAGTCATTCAAATAATAATAATATAAAATTTTCTTTGAAAAATACTACAAATTCAATGGAAAAAATTTTGGCATCGAAGTATTTGTATTGAAATGTGTGTGTTTTTTTTTTAATTTTATTTCTTATTTTATTGATATTTTTGTTGTTGATTTTTGTTTTTATTTAGATGGATTTGATCGATATTTTATAGGGTTTTTAGCAGTAAAAGTCTTAAAATATCAATTTTGTTTTTATTTTACGTTTCATGTTTTTTTTTGTGGGAATGAATAAAATATTTGACCTCAGAATGCACATTGAAACTGTCGATTAAATTAAATGTAATTAATTTTAAATGTACTATTAAAAAATAAAATTGTGGAAATTCAATCCTTAAAGGTCTCACTACGAAAGGTGAATGGCTGATTTTGTTGGATTTGAGTTCCTTGGACACAGCAATGTGCTAGGGAAGGAAGAAGCTGACGAATTTGCTTGAGAAGGACGATATGTTTTCCAGAAGAAACTAGGTTTTCATGGACAATCCACCAACAACCATCGTGATAGCAAATCCTCTTAAAATAGATCTTCAGTTGAAACTCTTCATTGATCAAAGTATTCCGGGCCAAAGCCAAGAGCTATATTCATTTTTCTCACCTTACACTCTCATCCCAAAACCAGTGGGAAACCAGCGAGCATCAAGCTTAGACGTCCGTTCAGATCAAATCAGATTTTAAATGCGGTCTTTACAGAAAAGAACCATCACTCAGACCTATAGAAGGGGTCATCGTGTATACCCATTTATCATTATATCTCTTATGAAGAAGGAACGAAATGGAGTGACTTAACTAAAATTAAGTCCACTAAAACTGGTTCAGTTCAAGAAAGTCTCCACACCTTCTTAGAAAGCTAATCAGAGCATACACCTTTACTTTTATGTTGGAATCATGACTGGGAAAGTACTCACTCAGCGTGTTGCCACGCAATCTAGCATGCTTAGGGAATATGCAAGCAGTCTCCTCTTGTTCAGAGCAACATTTGCACCAGACTAACATGCCATATCCAGAAAAACCGGAATCAGGCTCCTTGATAAAGAGGCGAGTCTGTCTTAGAGTACCAGCCTAATTTCCCAGGAAAGTTTAGTCTTTTTAGTCGTCCTGTAAGAGTTCATGCAGGTCGAAGGAAGCGACAAAATTGGTTCTGATGACTAGACGTGCAATAAATTGACTCATATTTAAGCTGATAAATTTTTTATACACCTTCCCGTACACGAAATTTAATCCCCGTTAAAAAATGATAAAACATAAATTTTGACAGTTAAATTTAAAATAATAATAACAATAATTCATCTTTCTTTTTGTTTATTTACAATTTATATTTTACTCTAAATAAACGCGCTCCTACAAATACTCACACTTCTACAAATATTGACTTAAAAAAATTATTATACATACATTTAATAACAAAATCTCATTTTAACGACTCTTAATCGACTTTTTTAACGAAATATTATCAAATACATTGTATGTTCACATATGTTTCTCATAACTGGCGCTATTTTTACTATACACACTGTACGCGTAAAAACTAAAACGAAAATACAACAACAAAATAACATGCAGTGCGATGAGGTCATGACTAATAATAAATCGCACAAATGTAGCTCTCTAAATCAGTACGAAACATACGACTTATTTGTATATAATATAAAATTAAATTAAATGCTATCACGCTTTGTTATCTTTTTTTTTAGTTTGAGCTGAATATATCTATAAAAAAATGTAGATATTGGATCATTTTTAAAAAAGGTATTAAATTATTCGCGTATTGCCTCATCTTTTTTTATTTTAAATGTTTTGACAAAAGCAACAACAAAAAATTATCTAGTCAATTAATGTGCTTTTATGGTTTGTTATGATATTATGATGGAAATAAATTAAAATAATGATTGATTGTAAGATTCTTTTGCGGTATTTTTTTATTTGTTTTTTAATCTTCTACAATTGTGTTTAAACATGTGTGTGTGTTTTTGATACATTTATTCACAATTAATTTAATATTTTCATGTAAATCAATCAATACACGTTCAATTCTTTTTAATTTTCTTTCAAGAAATTGTTTGATCAATTGCCAATGTAAATAAATGTGTTTGTTCAAAATTGACTATGGTCAGTTTGTTTTTAATTTTAAAACGATAATTGTGGTAAGTGTGAATATGATTAAAATAAAAAGAAAAAACACAATTACATGTGTGATATATTAATTAAAATTCAATTTTTTTATGAATAGTGGCCAATTATAAAATGAGACCAAGATGGGTTAAACCAAATCACTATCGGATGGATTACAAGGTGACTGATTAAAACAAAAACCTCAAAATTATCTTCAGATAAGTAAATGCCACATCCTTTGGTATAAAAAAAAAGATAGGAAATTGTAAATTAATATTCAATTTTTTTATAGCACCACATCCCACATCCGATAATTAATTTTTTACCAAATTTACTATAATTTATTTTTTTCAGGTTTAACGCAATTTCTGATAAGATGACTCAACTTTTTCACACCTTACATGATAATAAAAATAAAAACAGGTATTTTTTTATTTTAAATTTTTAATAATTATATAAATTTTCATTTGATCTATATAATTTTTTTTTACTTTTACACAAGGAGAAATACTTGAACCCAGCTACCAACAAGAGCATATTTGAGAAGCAGTTAATGCCCCAATGGGTGAATGGCCAAGCGATACTGATCGATATACTAACACGAAAATATTGAATGATTGCATTAATAGGCTACCAGTCCAGTGATTAGCGTATTGGACTATCAATCTTAAAGATTGGCAGTTCTATTTTCGCTCAGGGCGGATTAACGGCCCTGGCAACCTATATGATTTTCTTTCAAATTTACGTTAAACTTAACTTTTACAAGACGATCGACTGCGGCCTTTCTAGCATTTGCCAGATTGTCCGTATGGCCAATCTGCCACTGTTTTCAGCTAACTTAGATTAAATGTGAAACGTTCCCTTCTGAACACCCTTTAAAAGGGTTTCACTTATTAAAATCTTATACAATTGAAATTAGACAGATTTTCGTTTCAATGTGTAATCGTTTTGTTTTTTTTTAGTCATTACGTATTAATTTAAATAACACATTAAAACTAGACCCTACACAATTTCAACTAGAATTCTTTCAATGAAGGTGTAAATAATCAAAAATTTACATAATTGATTATTATTATACTAAATATAATTTAAATATATTCCACTCTAATCTGATTCATTCATCCAAAAATCAAAACAATTTGTAGATTATTCTTCGCATCAATTTAAATAAATATGTTTTTTTATTATGATGGATGTGTCTTAAAAAAGATGACGATTCAATGGCTCTGATAATAAAATACCATATTAGCACGTCTATATTAAGAAAATTTTGTGTGACTATTAAATTAATTTTTCAATCACAATATATCTATTTGCATGTAAATAAGTCATTAAATATTAAAATGAAATCATACTCAGTTCAATGGAATGTGAAGTCAATTTTGAGGAATAATTTTAATTTTTTTTATTGTTTGAAGTTGGTGTTTGTTTAATGGATGGAAGTGACTCATGTGATGTGAGAAAATTCTTTCATTATTTTTTTTGAAGAAGTTAAATTGCAAAAAAAACAATGACAGAAACACGTCATAGGCCATCCTTGACAACTCATATTTTTTTTTAAATAAATCACATTAAAGAGAGCAAGTAAATTTGAATGAATGAAATCCATGATGCGGTTTTGTTAATGTGTCGTCGTATTTTAAAGGTTGTGTAGGTGGGTACACAAATAAAATTTTAAATATTGACATGCCAAAACAAAACTCAATGTACTCAATTTTTAATTAAGTTTGACGTCATTTATTTTACAAATTTTGGCGATCGTCGTCACCAACCTAGTAGGAACTTTCAACACCTCTCAGATAATTATTCTTACCTCATTTTTTTTTTAATGAACAATGAGTGAATTTATTACAATTGAAATTAAAGTTAGAAGTCGTTGACTTTTGAACAAGTTTCTATTATTTTTTTTGTTCAATTAAAATGAGCACAAAGGTTAATAACATAATATGAAATTCAATTGAATTGAAGTCGTGCTCACCTACAGCGAAGTTTTGTATTAAACAATAAAATCATGATGAAGTTTTTTCTTGTGGATCTCTTCAAGTCTTGGAACTGTACTTTTTTGAATTACTTGAAAATAATTTTAAGAGTACTTTAAACATTTTTTATTTAAATTCAAGTAAGTATACTGTAAATTATAAAAAAAAATCAATGTCAAATAGATCCGTTATCAGTCAGTAAACAAAAATTTCATCCCTGAACTAAAAAATTATATACTGAGTTGATTTGAATTGCACATTCAGGGCTATTACACTGGAAACTGACTCATGATTAAATATAACAAAACAAATCATAAAAAATGGAATTGTAAAAAATAAGAATGAAAGCACAATTAATATTATTTTTTAAGTAAACCTAAATTCAAACCCCAAGTAAATTTTCACACTTTTACGATTTGATGATTCAACCCATAATTAACTATTAGCTCATTCATGCTTCTGTTTTGATTTCATTTTATTGTAAACTTTAAATATTTATTTATTATTATTTTATTTTATTTCACGAATAACTAAACGTACATATTCAAATAAAAAATGTGGGTGATTGATTTCCTTTATTGTATCTCTGTTCAATATTATCATCACATTCGTGTAATAATAAAGTGCAAAATAAATTCGATTGGATCATCAGACATACATATAAGTTAATATACATATGAAGTAAAAGGGATGATGATGTCAATTTTAAGAATAATAATAATTAAAAGTGAAAAATATGTATAATATTATTTTTTTTTTGAAACAGGAAACATTACACGTGTTTGTAATTTTAAATGTGTTACAAATTGCGTCGTCGTCGTTGTCCCGGTCTTATGTGAATTTGATATTTGTGTGACATGTGACAGATAATCAGGTAAATATTTATGATAATTTATGGGAATTTAAAATGAAATGAAATGAAGATGAGCAATTGTAAATCAAAAAAACATGCAAATTGAATATTAAAATTGCTATCAGTAATCGTCCTTCACCGGTTCATTTCATGTGATTAAAGCTGAAATTTTACCAATATATCATTTATATTATAAAAAAAATATCACATAATATCAGTGTCACATAATATTAATAGATATATACGCTGACATCATATCTTGAAACAGTTCGATATTTTTTTGCGTTTCATTTCTTTTGCCAAAAAAAAAAATCATAATTCACAAATCAATGAGAAAATAAAACTGTTTTGGTGTGGTCGATGGCCTTCTACTCTGTAAATAGTCTTAATATTACAATGATCTTTTTTAACTCTACATCTACTTTACAGTATCAAGTCAAATATGGCTAATCCCCTCCTTCGTTTCGCGCGACAATTTATCATATGTGTGACATAGAAATACCTTGGATGTACTCAACAAGATTTGCAAAAATAATAATCATAACGCACAAAATTGTAGCATTTAAGGCTAATACAACTTAGAAACTTCATCATTTTTATTCATCAACTTGGATTCTCAGATGCAACAGATATCAAATCAATCGACGGATCTCTGACGAGTAAAGCAAATTGATGAAAGTTTTGTTTAAGAGATACACAAAATAATAATTTTGCAAATAAAAATAATGTCAATCAGAATTCTTTTGCTATAAGTGTCTATTTTTATATTCCTGATAAATGAAGCTCGAAAGCTCTTCTCTACTGTCCAGAAAAGAATCAGCACTGTGATGATGGCTTAACTCAAATAAGTTGGGAAAACGGAAGAAAATATTCAGTTTAAATTCATTATATTCATATGAAATTGACTTATAGCGTATTTCAAGAATGATGCGAGGGCTTACATATCACTTTTCAATTCCGATTTCCTTCCATCAAAAGTTTTTTAAAGGTAGAGGACATTTTTTGTCCTTTCAGTGTTAAATGACCGGTTAAATTGATGAATGGATGTTTGTCTGAATTATTTCCTCAAAAATTTATTTTTTGTTTGGTGCTTTGAAAGTAGTTAAGTGTGTTGGACAAATATGGTGTCAAAATGAGGCTAATTAAATGGTTCTTGTAGTATGTTGATGGTTACCATATGATTGTGTTGGTATCATGTTTTAGATATATTCACCCAACTAACCCCCCGAAAAAACATTGAAACACTCAACAAACTTTCATCGACCTCATGAATGCTAATTGAACAAATAAATTCAACTCAAGTACACATTTTACCTTATTAGTGTTTATTGGGAGAATATACTTTATGACATCTGAGGGTCACATTATTTTGTTGTGGCTTTATTGTGCATTTAGAAGTAAATTGATAAATTTGATAGCTTTTGAATTGTACAAACAAAATTTTAATCCTTCAATCAAGTTTCCCTATTTTGCCATTCTAACATACTTAAAATGTATTTTGAAAATTCGTGACAAAATATGACAAATGACCGCTTAATATTAATACGTTTACATGGTATATAAGCGTATTTTTTGTATGTTAATTGAAATTGTGTTGACAATCCCAAATTCTATGTTGAATTTGCATATCAATCGATAAAATATCATACATGCCATTTTCTTTGTTTGTTTTTTTTCATAACAATTCATTGTATTTCTTTGATTGCAATCCAAATACCGCCAATCATCCTTTTGTTCATGTAAATAATTAACATTAGTATTAAACAAGCTCTTCCGTAATTCACCATAAATGTACAAGAATACTTCCAACTTTTTCTTCCTTCTTCACAGTCTCACAAATCACATGGATTTATGTATTCAAAACATGTTCTCTGTTTGTGATACAACAACCCATAGTTGCTGGAATTATTTATCCAAATATGGGCAAAAATGATAAAAAAAAAATCAATTTATGTTAACTGATCATGTTCTGTTATAATTATTGTCAATATGTAATTAAAGGTCAAAATTGAGTCACTTTAAAAATGAAGTTTTATTTACATTTTTAACGGTTATGGATCAAATTTAAAGATAGAAGAAATCACTTTAAATGAATCTAATTCAATTATCAGACGCCTCTTAATGACGCAAATGATCTAATTTAAATAAATAATAAAAATTAGAACTTTAAATTTTGGCCACATAAATCGATGATACTTTCGTCGTTTCATTTTGTAAAACAGTCATCAAATTTTTTGGTTTCCATTACATGACTAATAAAAAAAAAATTAATTACATTAATTATACATGACTTCATTTTCGTGATGAGTTGAAATAAAAAAAAAATATTTTTTTAAAAAATCAATTCATCATCTCAATGAATTTTTTGATTGAATCATGTCTAATTGTAATAATTATAATTTTTTTCCAATAATAAATGAATCAATTTACGATAATTTTCCATAACAAACAAATAATGAAAAAAGACAATATGCAAGACATATGTCAATATTATTATTGTTTTTATTATTTAACGGATTATGATCTCATTCAATGTTTTTTTTCGTGTTTGTTTGGTTTTGCCATTTTTGAATCATGAATTATATTTTGTTGTAATTACCGACACACACATTAAATGTGTTACAGAAATGGATAAGCTAATTAGCAAGTTTTATTTTATGGTATTTAAGAATGTGTGGTCGGTCAAGTCATTCAAAAACTATTTCCTTAGTCGGGATTGTAGGTTTCTCTTTTAAATTTGTGGTGCAAATTAAAATACAAGATGTGAAAATTAAATTCGAGTGATCGTTAAAATTTAATTGTAAATATTGGTGCATTTCCATGTTCAATGGAAAAAAATGAGGAATCGTAACTGTTGGACTAGGGTTGTGGACTCGCCTATCGTTTGGAATCCCCTATCGTGTATTTTCAGAAATATTTCCACATTTATGTTTTGCATTTCAGCAGTTTCTATTTGGCCAGAAAATACGTTGAATTTGTGTAATAAATGAAGTCATCAGTTTTTCAAAGACCGGACCAGCAGCGCATTGAAAATTACTGAAGTCCCTGGCATTCTGTATGATTTTCTTTAAATTTACGCTAAATTTACCTTTCAAGAGGCGATCGACCGCGGCCTTTCTAGTATTTGCTCGTATGGCTAATCCACCAGTGGACCGGACAAAAACTTTAAAAGAAAGATCCAAATTTTAAATACTTTAAATATCTAAGTCGTAATTGCACTAGTTTAATTAAATTAAAGATTTCTAAATTATATCATTGTCTGATCTACATAATTAACGAACAGTTAAAATAGATTTGATTACATCATTACTCGTCATTTCATTTATATTAATAGTTTCCTTCTTTTTTAAACTAGAACACGATTAAGAAATATTTATAGCGTTCAACGTATTTTTTATTTTGTTTTGAGTCAGTTAAGTAAGATTCAGAAAGAGCACCGTTGAGACCAGTATAGATATTTGTCTCCAGAGAATAAAATTTTCACTCTTCAGCTTCATAATTAGATTTGAAAATTAAATTTTAGTTCAAGAATCGTCCTTAAGAGTAAATTTTAGTTCAAGAATCGTCCTGAAGAGTAAATTTTCGTTCAAGAATCGTCCTGAAGAGGAAATTTTAGTTGAAGAAACGTCCTGTAGAGTAAATTTTTGTTCAAGAATCGTTTTGTTGAGTAAATTTAAGTTCAAGAATCGTCCTGTAGAGTAAATTTTAGTTCAAGAATCGACCAGAAGATTAAATTTTAGTTCAAGAATCGTCCTGAAGAGTAAATTTTAGTTCAAGAATCGTCCTGTAGAGTAAATATTAGTTCTAGAATCGTCCTGAAGAGTAAATTTTAGTTCAAGAACCGTGCTGTAGAGTTAACACCGGGAAATCAGGAGTTTACTTCCGACAGAGCAATTGCAGTTCCATAATGGATCATCTACTTGCATCAACGTCCAAAATATTTTCTATCAGCTGAATTCAATCGAAATGCACTTTACTAAACCGTCCAGTGGTAAGAATTTCAAATCAACTTAAATACGCTTAAAATTTTCCTCGTAAAATAATCTTTTAATTTATTTATACAACTATTTGCACATCAAACAATAGACACAAAGGCATCAAATTTTATCACCTTTACTTTCACAGCTTATTTTTGTAACATTGAGTAAATAAATACAAGCATTCTCGTGACTTGTGTATTCATTTTTTTTCTTCTTCATCGTATAAAACTGGTCTTTTATAAGATCATTTCCATTCAATATATTTTTTTATTTGAATTTAATAATTATTTTAATAATAATAATAATAATAATAAACTTGTGAATTTCATTTGATTCTTATCAATCAAATCATTTTCATCCTTTTTTTTTATAATTCTTCATTTTATAATCGTATAAAAATAAAAATCTGATCATGTGTTGATTGAATTTTATCGTTTTTTAATGGGATTTTAAATAATATTATTTTAAAAAATAAAATTTTAAAAAATCGGAGAAGAAAAGAAAAACATTGTGAGATGATTGAAAGTTGCGTCATCTATACAAATAAATTTAAAATATTCTTCCTTTCCAATCGGTAACCGGTCGATGTGTCATCTCGAATAATAAACAATTTTTCATATTGAGTCTCAGACAGTTTCATGATTTGTTTAGACTGAGAAACATCCACCCAATTTCAATGCATTGAAACCCACGTTGTTAAATTTTCCATAATAATTTTTCATTTTACAGTTTAATGGAAATAATCAAAAAAAACTTAAATTAACCAGGTGCCTTCATTTAATTAGAAATATTCACCTACAGAAATTAATTGAAATCATAAACAATTTTGGAATTACTCATAAGTTTTGTTTATACATTCAAAGGTATCGAATATGTATGAATAATAATAAAATGTAAAAATTATTATTTATTAATATTTTAAACAGATTCTCTCATATGAGTTAATCAACTTAGATCATCAAAATTTTAATGACCAATAAAAAAAAATTACTTCTTTCAATGAAATTCTTTATAAAAATAATAATATGAAGAAAACGTGGAAGTATTTTAAATGTAAAATTTAATGTCAATTACTTTCAGATGAGTATGAGAGATAAGAGTCAAGGCTCAGCGATGATTAAGTAATCAATCAATAATTTGAATTGAAGTTGATCGGAGCTTAACTTTCAAATTGATGATTTCATTAGCGTGTGATACCTTTGGATTTGCATGATTACAGTTTGACGTAACGAACATCTATTATAATTGCAGCTGATCAATCATGTGGAGTGAGTTGTGATTAGATAAGGTTAAGTTGGTACACTATGAGTGGGAAATTGATTGGATTTTATGGAGGGGTCAATTTCGTGGAAAAAGAGGGCGTTTGGGGGGAATGTAGTTTAAAAATTCATTTCATTTCACGCATCTTTCGCTCAACTACTCAAAAATTTGTTCGTGTAACTTCAAATTTTTAGATAAGAATTCAAAAAGGTCTGTTGTAATGACAGTGATCTTTCACGTCATTCGTGTGGGTTTGAATCGGGTGAAGGGGAATCGGGTATTTTTTTTTCTCATTGGTGTATGTTATTAAAAAAACCAAAGCAAATCTTATCATAAAAAGCTAAACTTAACCCAAATAAAGCTATTTGGAATCCCATTTTCACTTATTGCCCCATGCAAAATTAAATGACAAAATTTTCAAGGGGGAGGAGGGGCAATTTAAAATTTTTGTAATATAAAACACGGTCTCATATCACGATACCGAGGAAAAGCTTTAAATTGAATCAATAAAAAATTTATATCAAATTCGTTTTCATCTAGGGACTCCAAATTAATCGATTTTCAAAATTATCGATTAATCGATAATCGAAATTCAAAAAAAATCGATTAATCGAAAAAAACGATTAATCGAAAATATTGGATTTATATTTTTTTTGTATTAATTCTGAGTCATTTATTTGTATAAAAAAAACTAATTTTTTTCTATTACTGCATGGAGTTTAATATGAACTACCTTAACCCTTACTTTCCCAGTGTCCCACCGGTGGAACATTCATTTAAAATACGTTTAAAATGTATATTTTTCACTCTTTGAAAATATTTTTTCTTGAATAAACAGATTTTTTGAAGGGTTATTTGATATTTTCTGTACTAGATTTTAGAAAAAATCTTACGGGGTCTAAAATATTATGTCAGAAAAACCAAAATTTATTATAGCAATTTTTATAATGAAATTTCTGTACGTAATTCTATAGGAGTTATACGTATTTTTACTAACTCCCCTTGAAAATGTTTTACTCTAACAACCAAATTTTTTTGATTGACCATTCATTTTTGGGTTAAAGCCTACTAAAAAATATAAACTTAATCAAAAATTCCAGCTGGATCTATTCCTGGGAAAGAGAGTAGTAATAAAATAATATTTTAAGAACATTTAGAAGAATATTTTCAGAATAGGTTTCATCAAATTAATTCTTAATTTTAGTACAGAATACTTAAAAGTTTTTTATATAGATTCTCAACACACAACATTTTTTCCAAAAAGAGCTTTAACTCCTGAGATAAATCAAATTATTTATTTCCATCTTTTTTAAAACACACAGTTCATAATCTATTAAGCTTCTAATATTCCTGAAATTTGTCAACTTTAAATCTGAAAATTGTGCGATTTGGAGCTACATAATTTTTGAATAAAAACCCGGAAATTTTTTTAAATTATTTTAAATTCATACGTTTTATAAAAAATTATGTTATAGGGAATTACGTTTTAAAAATAACACTTAGTGTGGAGACTTTGCTGCAATAGAAAAAAGATAAAAACCATCGTTAAATTTCAAAAAAATATAAACTTTTTTGAGAAAAAATATTAAAATGACAAAGTACTTAAAAATCGATTAATCGTTTTAAAAAGTCGATCAATCGATTAATCGAAATAATCGAAAAATCATCGATTATTCGATTAATCGAATAATCGATTGGGGTCCCTATTTTCATCCCGCCCATTTCAGATTCAAACCCCATCAAGAGCGAACATTAAATCGAAAACCGATTTGGAACGGCCTAAGTTGATAAAAATGAAATGATAAAAACTGAAATTTAAAAAAAAAATTAACATACCTCATAAAATTTGCTGTTTCAGTATGTTTTTGCTGTTTTCCTAAACTTAATGTAGTGGGTCTCATTTTGATAAAATTTTACTTTGAACAACACTTTCTTGAAAAATTTAATTTAATTAAGGCTTTATGATTTATGTGAGGCCCTTAATGCCGCTTATTATTATTATTATAATTATTATTATCTCTCTTTTTTTTCTTTAATTAAATATTTATTAATCTTGATATGATTTTATTTCATTATTTTGTATTTTAATTTTAATTTAACTTGACACAGATAAACGAATCAAGAGACTCCCGTCAAGAACTCAACACTTCTATTTCTGAATCAAGACTGGTCGATGATGTTGTTGTTGTTGTTGTTGTAGTTGTAGAAGTTGTCGCTTTACTTGTAGTTGCTCCATCTCGCACTAATTTATTCCATTTAATATCTCTCATATTTATTGTGATATTCTCCATCATCCGTGAATAATGATAATTTATAATCATGTTAAATAAACATTCAACAACGTAGTGATGTAGTTGATCTTTATCCACGTTTATTTTTTATTTATTTATTTATTTATTTTGTATGTAATTAAAAATTAAACTTCTCTTTTCTTGTTTTATTGTAAGTCTCAGATAAAATATTAAACACACATGTATGATAAACATTAATTTGTACACATCAGGAGACTTTTTTACACGACATACACAAAATTGATGCAGTTTTTCTTTGTAGGAGAGACCTGTCGGATAAATAAAATGGATAATAAAATAAAAAATGACGTCACTTTAATTGCGTTGCATTTGAATAAATTAATAAATAAATAATGATAATATTAATTGCATTATTAGTATGAGTTGTTTTTTTTTTAATAAAAATTTATTTATATTGAGTGAGCAGGAGTGTTAAATCATATAATTTATTACAATAATTGGTCAGAATTCTTCTGGTAGTCTATAAAAAAAAATTAAAATACAAATTATAACAAACTTGATTGGAATGCCGTTTTGTATTTTTTTTTGTTTGATTATGTTATACTGGAACCTGAGTCATAAACGCATAAATAGATATTTTATTGTAATTTGCATTCACTTTTTTTACTGGTCAACTGGATTGAATAGAAACATGTGTAAGAATTTGATTAACCCTTTGACGTACACCTTTTGGTAACAGTTATTCTTGATTTTAAAAGCACTTGACGGATCAAACCCAAAGAACATGATATTCGATTGAACTTAAAGAGACCTTTATAGATATGTATAATGTGGTCCCAAGTCCAAAAAGACCAAAAATATATAAAAACAATGATATCGATTATTTTTGGTACTTTAAAGCCCATTACTATATTTTTACGCATTTTTCGTCATAAAAATTTGAGTTTTGTGAGCCGTCACGCCATTCATCCGTCAAATTGAATCAAATTCAAAATGGCCGACTTGTCCGAACGATGGAATTGACCACAGATGACAGGAATCGGGCCAGATTCCTTCAATAGACACTTCAAAGGGTTAAAGAAGAAATTCGAAGCTTCTTTTTATTATTATTTGAATTTGATTGTTGTAATATATCAGAAAATGACTTATATGAGTATATTAATGGTATGAAATTACAGTATTTTATTACAAAAAATTGAAGTTGAAATGTTTGATCGATAAAATTTCCATATCACTCAAAAATGATTCACCACATATTTTTTGTTATTCAGAGTAAAAATTTGTTCGGATTAAATTTCAATCGGAAAATCGGTAAAAATGCAGCTCAATGACCGGTGAAATGATATGAAAATGGAAAATTTATCATAAGCTCGGTTCTCTGAATAAAATTGTGATTCGATCGCATTTTTCTTTTAAATAGCAAGAAAATTGAAAGTCCTTCAACTCAGGCATTTTCCTCATAAATTTCATTTTTATTTATTTACAACTTTTTCATTGAATCTTCTGGACACAAAAACAAATTTATTTTTCATATTAAGCGCCAATATTTTACGCATTTTTTAATATTTTTTTTAATTGAAATAATAGCATCATCATCACCATGGATGACGACATAATCAAAAAGAAAATCGCATATTCATGTAAATTTACTTGTAAATAAAAAAAAAATTAACAGATGACACCCACAAATAATTGAAATACAAAAAAAAACAACACTTCAAATCGAATTCAACACCTTCACAACTTTTAACAAAATTGAAAAAAATTAAATTCCAAAATTAATTGATTGAGTTGAAATTTTTCTCATGTCATCGATCTCTCTTAAAAATTCTTAAAAATTATTCAAAATGTAAAGAAAAAAATTTAAAATCATTCCTTTTGTTTATGATTAATGATTGCAAAGTCAAGTTAATGTGCTTAATGATGAAGATCATTTACAATAAATATTTGAACATGACAAGTAACAAACACGTAAACAGCTGAATATAAATCTATGGGAAATTTAAATGCTAAAAATAATTTTTATGTGAATTTTAAATGAAAAAAATTTAAGAAAAAAAAAATCTCAACTGTATTCGAATTATTAAGAAATTTGATAAAAATTCTTTGAAATTATAAATTGTCTCTTTTTTTTGTTTATTTTTTTTTTGTATTCAAAGAGTGCTTAAGAAAGAAATGCGCTTTCAAGGACTTTCAATGGAAGTCTGCTGCATTGGATAAAACTGAACATGTTGAGAGACTTCGGGAAACGTCGAAAAGCCTCGGCACAGGTCGAAAGGCTTCGGCACAGGTCAAAAAGCCTCGGCACAAGTCAAAAGTCTTCGGTACAGGTTTAAGGACATTGATAAAGGTCGAAAGGCCTCAGCACAGGCCGAAAGGCCTCGGCACTGGTCAAAATGCCTCGGCACAGGTCAAAAGGCCTCGGCAAACGTCGGTCGAAAGGCCTCGGCACAGCTCGAAAGGCCTCAGCACAGGTCGAAAGGCCTCAGCACAGGTCGAAAGGCCTCGGCACAGTTCGAAAGACCTCAGCACAGTTAGAAAGGCCTCGGCAAACGTCGGTCCCTCGAAGCAAAATGTTTAGTTAGCAGTACTGAATTTGACTTTTAATGTCATGCAGTGTCAAATGCGCTTTCGTTTATTATTTCATCAATTTTTTTTATTATGATAATAATTTTAAACGACATGTAAAAAAATATATCACTGTATATAAAATGAAATAAAAAAACTGCACGTGCCTAAATTTAAAGTCCGATAAAAAACAGCCTTTGAATGAAAAAAAAATAATATAAAATGAAAAATGAACGCTACCGACAAAATTTTCCTCAAAAAATTCAGAGCAATCACGGAAATGTCATCTCACTTATTTTTTTTTATTCAGTAAAATTCCACTATCAAACCAGTCAAATTTATGATCCCCAAATATTTTTAAATAATTTTCATCATAAATTATATCACATCAACTACAAAAATACTACTTGAGACGACAAAGAGTGCTCTGGACATGGTAATTTTACATTAAAATCATATCATATCATGTTTAGACAAAGAATCGTTTTTGACATTGACCTGAATGCATTTTAAATGAATTGCATGTGGACACAAAAGATGCTTTTCTTTTGTTATTATGCATCATAAATGAATATCCATTGTTTAAATTGAATTGAATTGATAATAAAAAATAACGTTGAGACTCGTAAACATGCGATCGCAACAAAAACAAAGAGATTTGACGGTGAGAAATTATTGAGGAAGAAAAGTTATGTTGAAATTAATTTTAAATTAAAATAATAATGAAATTGAATTTTAGTTCCTCCCTGTGGACAGTACACAAACACACACAGCTCCATACAGATTTCAAAATAAATGAGCGCTTAATCACAAATTATTTATAAATATTTCGAAAGTTTTTTTTATATCTTGAATCTTCTTCTTCTTCTACTTTTTTTATTAATAAATAAATTTTACTATTTTAATGCTTTTTCTCACATATTTTCAACTTATTTTTAGTGATACACAAATATTGAACATACAAAAATATAAACATACCTAAGATGCCAATTTGATGCTCACACAGAAATATTAATAAATAAATATTTTTGTTTTTTTTTATTCAAAATAGATGAAGAAGAAAAAAAGTTGATTTTTTGTTTGAACATTTTAAAAGATAACTAGAAATTTGTTTAATTTAAGATGAATGAGATAATAATGTTGAATTTACGTTTAAAGCAGCAACAAAAAAAACATCTGAAGAAGAAGAATAACTGAAGTTTGTACCGTTCAGTATGAGAAAAAAAAACACAGCAATTTCTTGTCAAAGTCAAGATGATTGTCAGATTGGGTGATTTCTTGAATCGGTTTTTGCTTAGAAAATCTTTGATTTAATTTTTTTTTTAATTTCATACGTGAAGTTGTCGGAACATTAAAGTAATGTTAAAGGTTCAATGCGGAGTGACGTTTGAGAGTGTTTTCCTGGAAGATTTCCGGTCTCCTCGATGTTCGATGAAATGGGGGACCATAAAATTGATAAATTAATAATTAAAGAGACCATTTAAGGTCTTTTATTATAAAGCTTTTTCATTAAAAATTCAAAAATTTGACCCGAACGACTTTTAAAGGGACCTTTCTGATGAGCCTTTACATGAGCCTCCAATGAGACGATTTTCTATCACACATAACCTTTTATTTAAGATTACAAGCTATCCATAACCATACTCACTTTTATTTTATTTCATTTTATTTCACAATTTCCATTTTAATCATAAAATAATTTATTGTCATTTATCGATAATCTACTGATAAAAGCCATATTTCACACACGATTCAATGCGAAAAAATACCTTTAATCGATAAATTATTATTTTTTATTCTTTTTCTTTTCTCAATTAACCGATATTGATTTATATCTTAATTTTTATTTTTATTATTAAATTTTATTATTTCATCGGCATCACTTTTTTGTTTTTTTTGCCTACATTGCCTAGATTAAGATTGATCCAATTTATTTTCACCTTTTTATTTTTTCTTTTTTCTTTGAGTGAGTTTTTCAATAAAAAAATTAGAGCATTACATTTCAATGTAGCATTACACCGATTAATTTTGGCATTTATGGTGTAGGTGTGTGTGTGTGTGTGCTGTTTCGTGTTACACTTAATTTAAAGGCATAGAAATTTTATTTACTAGTTTTTTTTTTTGAATATATTTTATTGAGGTTCTTGAAAATTCAATAAAAATCCAATAAAATTATTATTAATAACCGTTAATTTTTCTTTTTTTTATTCTTTATTAGATGAGAATATAAATAAAAAAGAAGTCGATAAAAATTAAAATTTAAGTATATTAGAAGAATTTAATAACAAAATATAATTGTGTATTAACACGCTGAGCGACAACGAACAACTAAATATAAAGTGAGAATTATTATTAAAATGAAAACGAGTCTCGAAATTGTATGAATGAAAATTTTTGCTTTGTGTTGGTTTTTTCGATGAATTGTCTTTGTGTTGGATATTTTTTTATTATTTATTATTTCATTCAATAGTAAACTTTGTTTTAAGCGATTTTTTTGTGTGTAATTGATTCTACGTACCATGAGATGTGTATTTTTTGTATGAAAACGTTAAAACTAATGAGATTTTAAAAGTTGTAGCAGACATAGAGACGAAGTGTTGACATAAGAGTAAGAATTACGGTTCAATGGGAGGTGAAATTAAATTTTGATTAATTTAAATTTAATTAATTTGATTAATTGAAGGCTCTGAAATCATTTTTGGGCTATGTCAGAATCAGAAGATAAGCCGAATTTGTTGTACTTGGGCTCTTAATAGCCTTGATGGATCCGTTTCCAGCGATTTTATTCATTTCATTTATTTGGCAACAGACAAAGCCTTAGGCTCCAAAAATTTAACACGGACTACTTAATGCTTTTAGTAAATTTTAATCTACTAAAACTAAAATTAATTTTATCACAGGCTGCATTCAATTCCCTCTTCACTCTGCTCATGGGTTGGTAAAAAGTGTAATTTCTCCTGCTCGCTTTGACTTCAAACAAGTTTGAATGTCTTGTGGTCACAACTGGACAAAACAGGTTCAGAGGGGATAGAAGCTTTGAACAGTCCAACTTTGAAGTCAAGATGTCAAAACCAGACATGAGTGTTGCTATTGATCGACGACTCTCCAAAGATTCTGGGTTGAAAGTTTGACACATTTGCTGATAGTTTAGATTGTTGTGATCACGAAGGATGGATTTTATAAACCTATTCTGGATTTTTTCAATTTCAGTGGTGTATTGGTGGTAATGAGATGACCAAACCACACTAGACTTTAGCCCATAGCTATTTCAAATTATATTGATGAGCTATTAAGACCCAAATTTAAAAGGCGGCTTTGTCAGGCAAAATTTATGGTGCAGATTTTCCATATACAGTATCATAGGAGGCTTCAGTTCTTTTCGTGTCATCCCAAACCCTCAGGGTTGGCTTCAAATCTAAATCAAGAACCCTATAAGTGACTTCACCAAATCAGAATTCTAATTGACATGCCAACCTTAACATATGTCCAATGCAAAACCAAAATAAATGATTCTCTTAACCGCAGATCAAAGGTTCATCAAACCACTTGAATGTTATTTTCATACGTAATTTAAGCAATTTGTCATTTCATACAAATAAAGCCATACATTACACTCCAATAATGAAGTCATGACCTCTCCCATTGATACACACATAAAAAAAATCGTTACATCAAAACCTATAATAATAATAAACAAGAATAAGCAAAATGATTGATGTTCAATCCATCATCATACTTCATATTATTTAAACAATACTTTTCTTATACGAACACCAAACATCAAGCAAAAAAAAATATTGTTTCATTTTAACAGCCTGAAATTTTTTAAACACAGCAAAAGCAGTCATATAATAATGATGGAATATTAAAATAATAATAATATGCAAGCAAAAATTTGATCACCAGCTAAAAATAGTGTTATTAGCACTCATTTTTTATTTTAAATTTTATTCTTCATTTCATATTAATACGAATAAATTTACATTTAATGTTTATCATAGACATCACACATAATAAGTCATTTTGATCTAACATTCAGATATCCTTTTTTATTTAGGTGTTGGAGACAAGTTTTACGTATGAGATCATTTTAATTTTAATACAATGAAAAACAATGAAATAATTAATTGACTCAGGATAAGTCGAAGCATTTTAAATTTAAATTTAAATTAAACCGATTCAAGTCAAATCAGGCAAACAGGCAGTCCGCCGTTTGGTATACGAGACAAAATCGATTACCAAACACTAAAACTTAAAAAATAATTAGTTAATCAATATGAAACCAAAATCAGTGTTATTTTTCTGTAACAAAACATGTTAGAGCATAACTATGCAAAGTTTCAATGTCTGAACAATTAAAATATGAAAGATATTAAAGTTCAAAGTTGGTGTTTGGTATACAATCGAAATTAATGACAATTTTGACTTGGTTAAAACATTTTGATTTTTCAATTCGAATTTTGACTGTAGAAAAAAACTGTTCAAACATAAGCCGTAAAACATTTCAAAATTTTATAATTTCATTTGTTTGAAGCTTAAAATACAACACTTTTCACATAATTCCAATTTTAGTGGCGTTTGGTATACATGTTGGGTATACACAAAAGTTCTCATTTCAAAACTCATAGAATTTTCATACAAATTCAAAAAAAAAATTGATAAATTTGAATTATTTCATTATTTCAAACACCAAATAAAAATTTCAAACACTTGTTTGATAAAAAAGCCAGTACATGAAAAAAAAAATTGTTTGGTATACACCAAAGTCAGTAACTAAATTTATTTAAATACTTTTTGTGGCTTCGAATTGAAATGCTTATCATAAAAATCTTTGAAAATTAACGGTATATTCTTAATTTAAAGAAGTTTCATCTTGTAAAAATAAAATAAAATCAAAAATTGTTTGTTTTTGCGTTTGGTATACACAACTGAACAAAATTAAAACTATCGTTGTAAAACAGCTTTTTTGGTTTGAAGTGATTGAATGGAACTTCTAGGGCTACGAAATATGTAAAAATGAAATATTAAATTATCATAAAAAATAAGAGAAGGGTTAGAAAAGGTGGTTTTTCGTCAAAAATTTTTAATTTTTTTTTTCCATTAATTTCACTATTCATTGACCGTTGAGTTGATTGTACAAACATGCCCAACAAAAATTAAGTTTTGTTACTTAATATAATTGATTTGGATCTAGTTCTATGTTTTTTGAATAATTTAGGACCCTTTTTATTATGAACGAGCAAACTCAGTTTGAAAAACAAAGTTTGAAATTTTTCGATTTTTTCAATTTCTGGCGGACTGCCTGCAAATTTATAAAAGAACTTCTTTCATCATTCAGTTTTTTTTCTGCTTAATTTTTTTTTAAACAATTAATTATCCAAATAATTAAAAATAAATTTATGCCATGATACAATTATTTTGCAAATCATTTACCACTTGTCTGTCTTTCAACACACTTAAAATAAAGACAGATAAACACACGTCTATGTGATGACCTCATATTTCGTGCATCGTAACATCATCATCATCATCATTACTGTAATAATTTTTACATTTTTAATTGACAGCACGCAATAATAATTGATGATATTGAAAAGGGCTGGGAAAATGATAAGATAAGTGATGGAAGGTGTTTTGAAGTTAAAATGAATGATGATGATCCAAATAAATTGTGTGATGATCTACTTAGCAAAAAGCGATCACATGGCTCTGACCGTATCGTTATGGTTGAGTTTGATCAATGATGTGAATTCATTCTAGCAAAATCATTTTTTTAGGCATGTGGTTTTTGCTGATTTTCGGATGTTCGTGTTTCAAAGATCCTTTCTGCAAATATTTGTCATATGTGGGTTTGGTCGTCATTTCATCTCATCCTTTTTATATTCCATGTTCCTAATTTAAATGGTGCATTTCTTTAATGGTGTTTCATGGATCACTTCTTTTATGTTATGCTAAATTCTCGCACTCTCATCCATCTTTGATCAGTTATATATTAAGTATCTAAATTGTTCAAGTAATGAATTGCTCTATCTGTTTCCATAGAATGTAATTCCTCGAGTGTTCCTTGAAACCTTCGAATTGGACATGAATTGATAATGTGTGGCATTGATTGCTCTGTTGCATCACAGTTGAAATAATTAGAATTCTTGGATTAAAAACGCAGTCACGAATTTCCCTTTTATTATATATTTTTCTCCTTCATGGAAACTTTAATTATACTTTACAAAAAATCAAGATTATGTTATTTAAACAATCAGTGTTTGTTTAAAACTTCAGTAATGTTTTTTGTTTGTCATTGTCATTTGTCATCATAACAATAAATAATTGAAATAAATAATTAAGAATCTAAGGTCTTACAAGTTCAAGGTTTATTTTTTCTTTAAAAAAGAATGATAATGAACCCTTGAAAAAAAATATTTTGATGATATAAAATAAAAAATTTTAACCGTTAGGAAGTTTATACAAGTGCATTTTGATGGAACTGTCATTATTGGTCTTTGATTATTTAGTTTTTTTAAAGTCTAGGCAAATTTTTACGGATCAAAGCATAAATTGGACGTGAAATTTAAATTGTTGAACAAAATTGTTGTACTGTATTGTACGTCAAAACGGATTTTTAATCAATTTTAGACCCTTGAGCCCAATTTCTGAACCTAATGTCAAAACTTGAAACCTATTCTTGTTGGTTTCCTTTATCTAACACATGAAAATTATTCATGGATCGTTTGGTCACGGTTCCACCAAAAGCAACAAACCTTGGATGTGCATGATGCTAGTTACCATGTGCCAAAGTGACGACAGACAAACCGTCTTTAATAGTGCATTTTTTTCTTACTTAATTCACTTAAAAAAGTCACTTTCAAAAAAATATGCAAAAAATGCAATCTCAACGACTTTTTATTAAAAAATAATTTTAAAGCGCCATATATGCACTTTTAATTTGATATGGTGTCTTGTCAGTGTAGAATTTCATGGCAACATTTTTCATGGAATTATGAAAATCGATACAGGTGATAAAATTTTAATGCATATTTAAATGTTTCAAAGGAAATTCAGATTAAATTTCATCTATCGAGCTTCTTTTTGTTGCATTTTTTGGTATTTGAGCATAAAGAAACGCCTTAACACCAATAAAAAAGTCATTAGCTACTTTTGATCATTAATTATTTTAATAGTAATAAAATTTTCTTACCTCATACATTCATAATAAGTTAAAATTCCGTCACCTCCTCCTCCATCAAGTGTTTTTTAACATGCATTTATTTGATTTTTGTTATGACTTAATATTATTTTTTTGAGTTGGTAATTTTAATAGCAACACTCCTTTTTTTATTATTTCGACTACTGAGTTGCACTAGTTACAATCATTTTTTGTTTGTAATTTAAATAATTTTCGCGTTGGCTGATTTTAAAATTAAATAGGTAATTATTTTTCTGGTCTATTGCATATTTGATGAAATTTAGATGTCGTTACTCATTGAAGGGACCAAAATGATACTTTTTTTGGTCTGGTGGTTTCAATTTCACAACAAAATTAGTTAAAAATCGATAAAACACACAATCATTGGTTTAACCCGCCGATATTTTCACCAAACTGAAATCCGAAGGTCAATTGAAAATCTTTAAACATACGATTAATGTTAAGACAAAATGTTTTGAATTAAAATGTAGCGAAACTTGGTTCAATTACTATCAATTTGTATTATTTTCAGTTAAAAACATGAATTGAAATGAATTAAAATTTATATTTAATAAAATATTTTAATACGAATTTTCATTAAACTCACGAATGAAAAAAAAACTTTGTTTATCATTTTAGTTTTGAAATTTAACGCGAGAGGATGCCTCATCGTATTTTTGTTTATGACTCAGATCAGAGCCGGGCATGGAAACTTTTGGTTTGGTTCGGTCTGTGTCAAAAATATATTTTAAAACTTAAAGGTGAGTTAAATTAAAATAAATTTTTATGACGAGACACTTTCATTTTAAATTTAATAAAATTTTGAATTTAAAAAGAAAATTAATCGACCATTTTGAAAATTCCCGGACCTGGAAAAACTTAATCAGCTGTTTTTGACATTTCATATAAAAATGTAACAAGGGTGCGTTAGGATGTCTTAAATTTAACTGAAGTTTTCTTTAACTTAAGAAAATTTGGCTTAAATTCAATTTAAATTTAAAATTGCCTCTTATCGATAACGGTCAAAATCGTATTTGTATCAAATTTCATGTCACCCTAATCACATAACTGAACACGTATCCTTGTTATCATGTATACACAAACATTACAGTGTGTATGTACGTGTACGTGTGTGTGTTTTGGTATATTTTGTCAATAAATCCTTTTTTCAAGTGTAGTGTGTGTATCGTACGAGATTATTTTTATTACCTTTGACACACACAGCTAGGAAATTTTTCTTTTTTAAATAATTTTTTACAATTCTTGAAAAAAAAAGTGTAAAATATTAATTTTGTACATTAATAAATTTGATAGAACATCCACAAAATATTATCGTGTAAATAAATATCGTTGTTTTAATCAGTGATAAGTGCATTAAATTTTGGCCAAGTGGCAGATCGAAATTTACTACATCATCGATATCGCGCCACCATGAAAATTCATTTTCGTGAAAAATATGGGCGCGGAGAAGAGACATTGTATGTCAAACCAACAGGTAAATTATTTTAAAATTTCGTGTCTAAATTCAAAATTACATTTAAATCCAATTTTCAGATAGTCTCAATGTGGTTCAAGTCAACTTGAAAGGAGAAATTCCTGTACAACGACATTCCTTTAGTTTGATTCAATTATTCAAAAATATTTTCCTGCCCAAAGGATATCCTGATTCGGTTGCAAGTGATTATATGAGTTACCAAAAATGGGATACAATTCAGGCATTTTGTAGTACAATAACTGGCGCCCTGTGTACACATGCAATTCTGAAGGGAGTTGGTGTGGGAAATGATACGGCAAGTGCTTTATCCGCTACAGTTACGTGGATTTTGAAAGATGGAACAGGACATTTGGGTAAAATTTTGTTTGCATGGTGGAAGGGATCTGAGCTGGATATTGACTCAAAGAAATGGAGATTGCGTGCCGATATTTTAAATGATATTGCAATGGCCACGGAGGTATTTGTACTGCCTTACTATCCAATTTATTCAACATATATCTTGTGTGCAACTTCAACTGTCAAGGGAATTGTTGGTGTAGCTGGTGGAGCCACCAGGTGATTTTTAAATTAAATTAATATGAAAATGAAATTATAATTTTTTATTATCATTAGAGCTGCTCTCACGTTGCATCATGCAATTCGTAACAATTTGGCAGATGTGTCATCGAAAGACAGTGCACAAGAAACCTGTGTCAATTTAATTGCCTCATTTGTCGGTTTAGCAATGCTAACACACATACAAAGCCAAAACGTACTTTATTCACTATTCTTCCTCTTTACATGCCTTCACATCATCGCAAATGTACGGGCTGTGAAATCCGTCTGTCTCCGAACATTCAACGAAGCTAGATATCTCATAGCATTAGAGGAATACTTTAAAACGGGCAACATTCTTTCACCGGATCGCGTAAATCAACTTGAGCGTATTACTGTCGGGCAAACAGTATCACTAACACAACGCTTGTATATGGGTGGCTCGGCTAAAGCCTTAATCGAGACATATCCCAATACATATGATTTGGAAAGTATTGTCTCGCTATATGATCCACGTGATTTATTCATAGTAGCCGAAGTTAAAAATTATCTAGCCGTCTATTTTCACATCGATATTCGACCACTCGATGTACTCAAAGCATATTTCTTTGCCGCCTCATATTTACAAGATAAAACGAAAATTCGTGACTTTTATTGGGAAGTACAAAATAAGTGGAATGATTTCTTAAGTTTGGCACAAGGCCAAGGTAAGAACATTTTTAATCAATATTTTATTTATATAAAAACATAATCGCATAACCAAATCAGGATTGACACTAATTATATTAAAAACATTTCTTTTTTCCCAATTATTTTCATGTTAACACAAAACACCAGGTTGGAACATGTCAGTACATTTGCTGCCAGTGGATGAGTATCGTTTAATTTGGCGCATCTAAGAACGGCGAAAAAAAGATGCTCTTGTTGATACTTTAATTTATTGAAGTCGACACACACACATACAACAAAAAAAAATAATGAAAATTAGATCTGATACAGAAAAGAATAACAAAAAAATATTTTACTTAGAAGCACGATTTTTAACGATTTTAGAACATATAAATGCACATGCTTTATTGGCTTATATTAAATTTTATGATATTAACCGACATTTATTCAAATTCAATACAATTAAAAATAGAAAACGATTTAAATTTAAATTTAAAAAATATTTTAATAATAAAATTTCATTGAGATTAGTTAGAAAAAAATTTTAATATTTACCTGGATCGAAGTTTATCCAATTGGATACAAGAAAATATGGTGAGGAGTAGGCATCGAAAGTAAAAAGAAAAAACATGAATCAAGCGATTTCAATAGATTTTCATTTAAAAGTTATCAACAATAGTGTCTTTTACCGTAGTTTATTAGTAAATGCAATACGAAAAATATTCATTTTAAGGAGACGGTTTTTATTCAATTTAATGTAAGAATTGTGAAAAAACTCTCCTTGAAAATGAAAATAAAAACAGCACAGCCTTTTTATTAGTCATTAAGTAGAAATGTTCAAATTTAGAGAAAAAAAAACAAAACAAAATGACTACAACTTACTACTTTGAGTCAAATTTCATTGAAAAAACTGTTGCGATACCTCGTTTGCTTCAAAAACATTTAAAAATGATTAACTGACGCCAAATTGTACTATTTTAATTTAAAAATATTTAAAAAAATAAGTTAAAAATAAAATAAAACAATATAATACGCTGAAGCACCTACGAATACGTCCACGCTTTTTTGCAATCAATTATTAAATTTATATAAAAATTAAATTAACAATTTTAACATAAATATATTTAAAATTTTAAAGATAAATTAGCTTAAATTAAATTAAATATACATAAAAAAAATTATGTAGTGCTCTTTTAGAAAAAAAAAATTAAAATTAATCGTAATATGAATTTAAATATTTATAATTAGATATGTGAAAATTTTGAGTAAATATAAAAAAAGTACCTTATTTAGATGATGAAAAATAACAAAATTATTTAAGAATTTTAAATGAAAACTTTTAATTTTTGGTGCATTTCCAGTCGATTTGTATAGGAGACTTGTATGGAAAGGTTGTTTACAAAAAAAAAAGATAAAACAAACGGATTAAATTAAACGGAATTTTCAAAATAAAAATTTAAATTTAAAAAAACTCTCAATTTTCGTTAAAAAAAAACTCCTAAAACACTTTTTAAAATAAAATGGAGTTGCTTAAATAAATCAGCGGGGTCAGAAAATGGCGGGGTCTGTTAAAATAATGTATTCCCTGAAATTGAATTTGAAAACTACAAAAAAATCAATTTTTCTGTGTTTTAACCCATGGAAATGCACTCGTTTGAATCTTTTACGATTACATTCTACATTTTTCTTATTTCTACTTTCAATTTTTAGCAAAACTAATAATGTCCATTCATCCTAACTCTGTCCGAAGAAATGGAACCAAAACATTTTTCATACACTTAATTTTTTAACATTTCTGATTTTTAAACTGTGATAAGAATTCGAGTCTTTTTTTTAATTTCTACATTTTTTGATAGCTTTCATTAAATTTAACATAAAATTAACCTTTTAATATGAAAATGTACCTTAAATTTTTTTAAAAGATAGTGTAAAATTAGCATGAGCAAATGAAAAAAAATATTTTAGTTTAGCGGAGGTTAACTTAAATTTTAAAATATTATAAAAAAAATATTTAATGACGTCAGTTTAAATTAAATTTAGAAGAAAAAATGAAATAATTTTTAATAAAATGATAATAATTTTAAAAAAAATAAAGTTAATTTTAGCAACGAAATAGCTTGCTTTTAGTAGCCATTTTTAAAAACATATAGAATTAAACTAATTTACATTATAAAAAGAAAAGTTGTAGTTGTAGATGAAATATAAAAGCTGAACAAAATTCTGCTGAAGCAATCATTTAGAATATTAAAAAAAAAACGTAAAATACGAGAAATTTTTTGAAAAAAAAAAATCTTTTTTAAAAAACATCGGTCGAACTCTTGAATGAAAATGACATTGAGCATTAAACGTTTAAAGAAGATTTTATTTTTCCATAAATTTCATTATAAATATTGGAATTTTAAATATAGTTGATAGAACACACTTTCATTCATAGAAACGTAGATTTTTAAAAAAGCACTTTAGATATCCCACTGAATATTTAGTCTTTCTTAAGCTACATTCCATTTTGATACCTTTAACAATTAAATTTAAAGAAAAATGTTATTATTTGATATTGCATTATAATTATCATAGTAATAGTTTACTTACTTCATAATGAAAAAAAAATACAAAAATTCTTTGTTTCAATTTAAACTGTACAAAATTATCTCTCTCTCTTAATTATCATATTGAATACCAAATAGTTTTGATTTAATTGAATTTAAATGTAAGAAATTTAATTTTAAAACTTAAATAAATTGCATTTTAAATGACCTAAAGACGATTTTTATGGTGTTAATCTCTGTGATCCATGCTGATTTAAGTCAACTGTCAAAAAATTAGATCAAATTTTGAATTTACACAGTTGGTACTAAACATATGTTTTCTAGACGAGACATTGCGTCGACTCAACACAATTCACCACGAAACCCATACCATCAAGTGTTTCAAATGTGTAAGACATTTTAAAAACAATACAGAATCATACAGTTTGTATGTTAATACAGGTCAAAAACTGAATTTCCTCATTTCAAATGTATGTGCATTGCATGTAACCTTAGCACACATGGAAATGATTTGGATTTGTGTTGGAGACCAATACTTGGATGTAAGTACCAGCTGTAACAGTTTGCTAAATATTATTATTTTTATTATGAGGATAGGTAGGAGCAAGGTTTTTTGTGACACAAAGATTACTTAAAGTACCAGGAATTTGCTCCTTTGACACAGAAGACAATATCTAAACAAAGGTGAGTACTCTTATTTGTAAAGTCGAATTGTATAATTTTCTTAAAAACGTCAGTCATAAAATTCCATTGAATTTAAATAAAACAGGTGAACGTACAGAAGAAAGGCAAAACAAGTCGGGGATGTAGGTTTAAAGAGACGTCGGGAAAAGTATCATGTACGAAACAAACCTTGAGTTTCTAAACATAAATAGAAGTGATACCACAGACTGGCTCTCTTAATTTCTACAATCGTGATTAAAGTAAAACACAACTCATAAAAAGATTCGGCAAGGAGTTCTATAATGTCCACACAATTTAATGTCTATATTCCTCACTCATTTTAACCATCATTGAATATGGAAACATAATCTGGATGCCTACATTTCAAATTGATGTTAATCGACTCGAGTCAATTCAGAAGCAATTTTTCCTTTTTTGTCTGAGAGATCTAGGTTGGTTAGATCTTTTTCACCTGCCTCCTTATAAACATCGCCTCAACTTACTGAACATGCTCACCATCAGAGATCGTCAACAAATTGCTTGCTGCTGGTTTATTTTTGACGTTTTAAACAATAAAGTCAACTCACAATCTAGGATCAAGGATAAAGTAAGAATTAGAAATGGATCATACAGTTTGAGCGATCAGCGTCCATTGAAGGAAGTCAAATCAAACTCACGATATGAAGCAAACAATCCTATTAACCGTTATTTGGCTCTTTATAATAGGTTGTGTCATGTCATATCTCTAGTTAGTTCTAAAAGATATTTTGAGATTAATTTAAGTATAATTATAAGATGAAATTATAAATGAGTAACAAATGAGCCCCTGGGAGGACCTTTCGGAGGGGACCTTTGTCTGTCTCAATGAATCTTCCGATGAACAATTCCGATCAATTTGTTTGTTCCTGTCTAACAATACCATCAATATGCCGTGTACACATTTCAAGTTATTCACCACACTTCACATTGATTCATATAAACACCGTGTTCAATCTTGCGAGTGTGTTTGTTGTCGAATCAACTTGAATACGACAATATTAATACAGAAGCATTAAGTCCAGTTTTTTTTAATATATAATACATAAATTTTTAAATAAATAAAAGTGAGACAAATGAAAAATTTTAAGTAAATCACTAAACTATCATTGAAGTTGTCTCGTTTCAAAAGTAGATCAGGATTCACAGTGCACCGTAAAACAGGCAAAAAAGTTGTCTCATCTTTTGTTCAATTTCAAATAAATAATTTAATACAAAGTTTTGACAATAGCAGTGTTTTGTTTTCATTATTGATATTGCTAACAAGTTAAATACCTTCATACATATTTTCTTTTTTTTATATATTTGAACAATATTTATTTTATTATTATTTGAATATAGACTTGTTTGTATTTAATATTCAAATTTACTTTCGTGTAAGTGTGTCTCTTGATATGTTTTTTTTTGTTTAAATGTGTGACACCGAACATTATATAAAACAGCTCATTAAATCAGTCTGATACGACAGTGTGACAACAGAAGCGGTCAGAATTAAATCAAATTCAAATAACTTAACAAAAAAAATACTAATTTAAAATAAAGAAAAGTGCGTGTTAAAGTAAATGAATTTCAATAGAACTCTGTAATGTACAAATCGATTCAATTAAGAGAACTTATTAAATACACATCTTCAAATCATTTTTCTGAACATTTATGATAAATTTAAAATAAATTCAACAAATAATAGTATTAAATCAACTATTTCTACAATAAATTTACAATTAAAAAATTCCACCAAATTCATCTCGACTGATAACTTTAAAACAATTTTTCTTTAAGTCAATTGATTATAATTTTATAATACAAGAAAAAACTAAACTGACCACTAAACGTGTCTATCTCTCAAAACAAAAATAGTAAAGCAAAAAACTTACAAGGCAGCATTTATTAATAATCACAGAGTGTATTCACACAGTATCAATACAAAATTATCAATTAAAACTACAAGGCAAGGCACTTATCAATAATAAATAATAATACAAAAAAAATTATAATCATAATACAAATAAAATTTGTGTAAAAACCTAACTAAGTCAAAGAACACGTCAAATTCAATAATAATTAAATTAATAATACACCGGAGATAACGAAATTAATACAAAAAAAAATATTATTATGGCACCAATTGCAACAGCTGATCATAAACAATCAAAGGAATCAACTAAAAAAATGAGTGAATTGCAAGAGACTGGATATCTGTTTCCAAGTAAGTTATGAAAAAAAATATAGGAAGTTTCTTTTGTGTTTATACCTGTTTTACTGTTATTGTTATTGTTGTTATGTGACGTGAATGTTAGTTTAATTTATCTTAAAATTTATGAATTATTTATCGTGATCTTATTAAATTAACTGAACTACTTTGTTAATTTTGATAGAAAACAAGGTGTTTTATGTGAATTTATACTTCCTTTGAATTATTTTCATTGTCTGTTTTCAATTAATCTGAAATTCATTTTTTAAAGAATGTGAAATAAGGTAATGAAAGGATCAGTGAACTTATTCTGGATTTTTGGTGAACATATTCTAAGACCAATAATTCAAGATTCCTAAGGGAATTCAAAAGTGCAGTTGTAAGCTATTTAGATCTTCAATTGAAAGGTTGGCAGATCAATTCTCGTTTCGGCATTATAACTTTACAATCTTATGCCCCTTTTTCCGGCTACTCAATTTAAGTTAAAGGCTAGATAAAAGTGGCGACTGCCTGGGATGACAGGATAGAAGCTAAGGCACTCAGATGATGATGGAAGAAGACCTTATGGAAGACGACAGTGTTGAGGAACCTGTTAACGCCCACCAACTTTACATATTCAAAAAAGATTATACCGTCAATCATTTCACAGAAGAAGAGAGTGAAAATTTTCTAGACAGTATAACTCTAAAAAGAGACCAGCAGACTTCACAATGACTTGCAATTGGTATAGCGTATTGATGAACGTATCGCATTCCATCTTATATGTACAGAGTTCAATCCTATTAACAACTAAAACTATTGCGACTGCTTCGGATGACAGGATAAAATCTAAGGTCGAATGGTCGTGGTTTAGCGTATGCTGTTAGATACTTCAGGTCTGAAAGTATAGTCCACAAAAGCCCAATATAAGTGGATGTGGTGGGTAATGCCATCTTGTACTCATCATGATCATTCAATCCCACTTTTGGTGGCGCTAAAATCGCTTACGTATTTTTGTATAGAGTTGAGACACCAATGTGTGTATTCTGCCATTCTGTAGGGTCAAATATTTTGACCACTAAACAATGTCAACTTCACCCTCGTAATATAAGCCTCAAGGCTTTTATAAAAATAGTTCGTATTTCGACGATCCAGAAATTTAATTTGAAAGTGATATAAATAGATTACATTTTATCTGAAAATTTGCAAATTATAAATATTTTAGATAAATTTGTAAACATCACGAGATAAGTAAATAAACTCATTTACATTTAAATTGCATTCTACATAAAAATTTTATCTATGTCAAATGGAAAATTATTCCCTGATCCATGTGAGACAAACTATTAAAATTTTTATTATTATTTTTATTTTAAGTGAACTTAGTAACTGAAGTCAATAATCTTTGTGTTTAAAAAAGAGATGAAAAATAAAGAATAATTCTTTTGTCTAATAAATGAACTTGATTTAATTTTATGATTTAATATAAAAAAAATAAATATTGGCCAACTGCCATCTCTCAACCTATTTTCTTATTATTGTCTCATATCAATTTGTTATTTGTAAATTAAATGTTTTCAATTGCAATTTTATCGTTGTATAATGCCATCTAATAATATTAAATTGTTTTTGTTTACTCAACGCGAGCACATAATAAAGAAACAACTGTCATTCGTCATTTTTGCTTTATAGTTAAAATTGTTTAAAAACTATTCGCGACACTTTACGACGGGTCAAAGTACAATTTATTATTATAAGAAAGAGAGAATGTTGTATTTAATTAAATTCATTGTGAGTGTGTAAGGTAACGATGATGCTAATTTTAGCACTCGTTGATTTTCATTCAGGAAAAGAAATATTTGTATTTTATAAGGAAGATAAGTCGATGTACGAATCCAATGAAATGTCCTTATCGATAAAGAAATAATGTGACATTTTTTGTGTGATTGTGTTCGTGGGCGATCCAATTATTTTATTTTATTTTTTTTTGAAACCTTATTGTTTCATAACAGATTTAAATAAACGATGATTAAAGTCACTTCAATTTGGTTCAATTCAATTGAACTCCATTTGGGTATCCAAGAATTGATTTGATTTGACCTTGAAAATGGATTTACGTGAAATTCACACTTGACAACGAATTTATTTAAATGAAATTTGTCATATCACGAACAGAAACAATTTCTTGTGAGTTTTCATTGCATATGAACAAGACGAAAATAATTCACTTGCCATATGTTTCATAAATTGTGATAGAATTAGAACAAGGTTTTGCATCTATTTTTGAAATTTTACTTTTATTGTAGGTTATGAGCGGTTAAAAATAATTCGGGAGACGACTAACATTAAATTGAAGTATCGTAATCATTCTCTTAAACCTTAAAAACAGGAAAAATATCTAGTTGTCAATTTGAAAGTATGTTTTAAAATATCTGAAGATTAAAAAAAGTATCACACGCGGCCAAATACGTGACTTAAATACTTGGATGTAAATAAACAGAGAGGAACTCATTAAAGAATTTGTTTTTGTTTGTAAGAAACTACTGATAACGTAACTTTCATATTACAGTTCATTTAAGGCGACATTTTAAAAAATTTTACATGACAGTCAATTCAATAAGAGCTCAATACATTTAGTAAGGAGGCAGCTGATCAAGTAGTCACTTAAACAGCATATCAAAACGCGATCATGTCCAGTAAGAATTGCAACAAAACGAGGCACACACATCCTTGATATAGCTTTTAGGTCAAATTAAGTAACCGAAAAATTGACATTTGAAATCACAGAGTTAAATAACACGCTGTTATTAAATCTGCTCTTCAATGAATTTCTTTTGTTCAATTAACCTTCAAATCATCTTTCGCATGTCTGGGTCATTAGTCACCGTAACACACTTTCAACCTTAACACCTGCAGGCATAATTAATTTTCTGTCACTTTCATATTCATTTAATTAGCACACGTGTCTCAAATCGAGATAAAATTAAAAACCTGTGCCTGCAAAAATGAAACATGTTAAAATAATATGATGATAAGTGACTGCTAAATGACAGCAATAATAATAAAAATAATAACAAAAGCACTAAAAACTTAATAATAATAATCTTCCTTGATACCTGTGAGTACTGACTTGTTGTTGTTATTGTCAAACCGGATGCAAAAGACCTGAGATCGTTTAAAAAATTGACTGATTATGATTAAGATACCGATCACAGATACGCTAATCCATCAATATCCATTGAATTGAACAGATTAAAATCATCAAATTTAATCAGATATCAAATTTTATCTGTCAGATTGAATTTCAACTGATTATTTAACATGAAAAGGAAAAGAAGAAGAAACAAAACAAAATAAATTGATAATTTTAATGCCAATATGGGTGTGTGTATAAAAACAAAAGATTAAAATGGAAAAAAACACGTTAGGTGGATGGCCTCATATCACCTCATTTTTTGTTGTCTCATGATTAACGTTATTTTCAATCTTGATGGATTACGGTTTTTTTTCATTGGCCATTTTGAGTCTCATAATCCATTTCATCCTCCATCACAAATGTTACCCAAATATTTAATCAAATAATCGTCTCATCATGAATTATAAACTAAAATAAACTTGTGATGATGATAATAATGAATTTGACATGCCTCTTCTTTTTTCATGGCGTTTACATTTAAAAAAAATGATATTTATTATTTTATTTATTATCGTCTGATTATTTTTGCAATTAACGTTTCATTTTTATATTTATTTACATTATTTTTTGTCTGATGAAATTTTTTATTGTATTTACCAATGAAATTTTGCATGATAACTTTATTTACTGGGCAATTTAATTAAATGCCGGTTTATGTGTATTTTTTATTTATTTATATTTCTTGCTTGAAGGACGAGTTTCATGTTAATGTACTTACATTCAGGAATTAAATTTAATTATTTGTTCTGTTCTATAAATAGATAACAGGTCTTTGATGAACTCGAGGAACATGAATCGAAATACAATGAAGACCTAGAATGAGAATTTCTTTAAATTTCGAATAGTACAATTGAAATTTCTGTAATTTTCAATTTCCTAAGTTTCATTTCGACGTCATCTTATGTTACATCGGTCATTGCATCCCATGCAAAGCAAATTATTCTTGAAATGCTATTTTTATTCAATGAATTGAGTTTCATAATAAATAATGAAATTATTTTTGTATTCCCTGACGCAAATCGAAGAGAAGAGATTACCCTCGAGATTTTTTTCATTTCATTATTTATTTAAAAACAAGATTTTAAATTCAAAAAAAAAAATCATACATGTGCTTTCATTCTGATGTATTGGATATGAAAAGACACACGGTTCGTATGATATCAACAAAAAAAAAATCATTGAATTAACGCTTAGATTCAGCAAATTTAGGTTTTTAAGAATTTACATCTTGAAACAGTGACGAAATTAGGGTGCCACAGCTCTCACTTATGCGACAGGCGCCATCACACCAAAGAATGGAAATTTCACTAAAATGAAAGACGCTTTTTTCAAAAATCTGCCAAGAAATAAAGTAAAACCTAATAATTTGGGTATTAAGAGAAAAATAACGCGAAATTATTGCGTACGTGACAAGCCCACAGAATTTTTTATCACCATCATAAATTTTTATAACAAAAATAACAGAAAAAAACCTGCCTCTCTATATTTACATTTTTATTTCATTCAATATTTGTTCTTCCATTAAGAACTTGATTGAGTTGTTATTGTTTTAAAATTTTATTTGTACATTTTGTTATCTCTCACCTGAAAATGTGATCAACAGATATGTTTTTTTCTCATTTTTATCAAAAATGTGATAATTTTTCAAATTATTTGAACATCATTTATCATGAGTTATCTGATAAAATGTTCGAGAATGATTATTTTTGCCTAATGTTTTTGTTATTGGAACATTACCCTTTACTTTTATCGTTCTCAAGATGAATTCATCTTAAAAAATAGAAATTGGTATTTTTTTGACATATCAAATGTAATTCACTCATTGAAGACGTAGTTCGGTCGTCGTAGTTGAAATCCATTTGTTTTGATTGGAATTTTTTATATGACCATGCAAGCTCAAAATAAATATTTACTCATAAGTTATTCATTTTGATGAAAATTTTCATTACAAGTAACCAGGCGTCTCCACTTGAAATCCACTTTCAGTTAAAATTGCTTTAAAACAAGATGTGAAACCTCAATTTTTGTTCTCATTTCAAAATTAAAATGCATTTATGAAACAAATTCCAACTGCATATAATTTAATTTTAATTTTCCTAGCAAAATTGAACTTTGCTCAGACATGTGCTAACTTATGAATTTAATCAATTGATGTAAACATCTTACTCTAAGTGTAAATAAACTGTGTAAAATTAATATTATGACTGTTCAACAAGTATATAATTTTATATTAACGTGTCAAAATGAAGCTCCATTGCAATAGGACCGAGCTGTACAAATACAAAAAATTCATATTGCAAAAACAAAATTTTGATTGACGCATGTAATTTTACCTCTTCACCGTCGATAAGTTTACATGAAATACCAACTAACATGAAGTTGATTTAATTTAAAAATAACGCTTCATAAAAGGGGTTTTCCTTGAAATCATCTGTTTCAATTGTATAATCGATAGCTCTTTTTTTTAATGAAGCACATACAAAGTTAGTATTAATTTCAAATCAAATCAATCAATTTCAATGGTTTGCTGTTTCACGGTTTATTTTAATTTTTTTAAAATTGATTCCTAAATTTTGTTATCATGCGATTTTTTTTTATTTTTACTTTAATTATTTGATAATTGAAGGTCATTTTGAATGTAATTTTCCATAACGGTTTTTAAATTTCGAAATTTTAATTGTAACTTTTTTGTTGTTTTTAATTTGAACTCTAAACTTGACCTTTTTCGTTGTATTATCAGAGCAATTTCATCATTTAATTGCTCTTTAAAGTTAATCAGTGAGAATTTTAAATATGACGCAAGAATTTCATGTAAAATTTTCCATCCTCGTAATTATAAAACAAAAATAATAATAATTATTATTATTATTATCACATGTGCTTCACATTAATCAACACAGACAGCTACCTCATCACTATCATCAAACTATTGAGATTATTATTATTGTTATTGCAAGTTCAAATGTTTATTTATTTATTTATTTATATTTGCCCTATTTTATTATTCACTGAAAATAAATTATTGTCAAGATAATTCAAAAATAGAAATGTCACACGTGGAAAATGGCTGATACTTTGAGTACAATTAAGGATTCAAGTGAATTTTGATACAATTAATTCTACAAATTCCAGTGCAATACGTAAATTTAATATAAAAACAACGCAGATTGTTAATTTTATTACTCATTTGACGGGTTTTTGTTGACTTTTCATATTAGTCACAGAATTCTCATAAAATTAACATTGAAATTTGAATCTAATTTGAAATTGCAATTTTGTTCTTCTGATTTATGCATTGAAATTGAGTGGTATAGTCAGCAGATCCAGTTACAAAAAATCAAATTTAATTTAATATGACACCAAGAATTAAAAGAAAAGCGAAAACAATTAAAATTGACGATTTATGGGTGATTTATTGAAAATATGATGCAAAAAAAAATAGGTCATTGAACTTAGTTACTAGAAGTGGTTCGTCGGTTTTGGCAGTTTAGCTTATGAGAAGCCTCAAGGCTAAGGTCAAAGAATCACTTGGCTCATGGATCGAGAAAGACCTCAACAATCTACAGGGCTCATGATCATTAAAAATGTAGAATGCATATCGCACCACATACGATTAGATTTTGTAATATTTTACGATATTCACAGATTTTGTATGGAGCACCTAAATTTCTAGTTATAGTCTAAGCATCGAAGAAAATGTGCTACAGTCCCAAGTACTTTATGGTTGATTAGTCGTCAATCTTTGTATAACCAAATTTTTTCTTGTATCAGATTGACTTTAACGATCAAATTTGTCTAGAATTCACTTTCAACGGTCATTCAACTCAAATAACATTAAAAATAACAAATAAATTACATTCCAGAAACACATTTCTAGAATCCACCTTAATTTAACCTAATTCAATGTCATTTTTAAGACAATTTTCGATGAAAGTTCTTGATTTCACACGTATTTCATATTAAATTGGGCGTAATCTTAATCTTAATTAAGTACACGCATTTTTGATTAAATAATTTGAAGTTTTCAAGTCCACATATTTCAATGTCAAAGATACTAAACAATTGAGATTATGATGATGATAAATGTATTTTATCAAATTAGAGATTTGTCATACAAAAAAAATAAGTCTTAACGCTTATGATTTATTTATCATTTTTTTTAACTTTATTTTGGCTGGCACATTTTATAGATACAATAATAATCATAATACATTTTTTTTCCTTTTTTTAAGATAATTTTTATATAATTTAACACTAAAAATAATAATAATAATAATAAGGTTTTAGAACTTGAATTGAATTGAAGGCCAGGAAGTGTCAAATAAATATTTTACTCATTTTTTTAAACATTTCAAAGTAATTGATAACGTTAAATTTTTTTATCTGAATATTAATAGCTGGGATAGTCACTAAAATATTCTACATGTCTCTTAAATAATTAATAATGTAAAAATGTTGAATTTTGTCTTAAATTTATCCTTCCATTAATCGTTGTTGTCCATTTAAATTTATTGATTTATTTTTTATTATTATACCGGAAATATGTCACTGGGTTGGCAAATGGTCGTTTTGAGAATCGTTCTGGTTGCACATCACCACGCAATATGACAACTCCTGAAGGATTGACCTTAACCTTGATTTTAGTATTTGGACTCAAGATTCCGTAATCGACATCTTCATAGAGGTCCTTTTTAAATAAAAAAAAATTAAAATTTGAAGGATTAAAATTTATATTACAATCTTACTTTAACTCTGTATCCTGTTTGTGAGACAAGTCCTAGCTCTCGCAATGTCACTGCAACGTCACTTGGTGTTCCATCGGTACGTCGATTAACGAATGCAATTGCATATGAATAGTATGTCTGATAAATTGGAGTAATAGGTCTTGACCAGATTTCGATTCCTTTGTGCTTGTAAATTCGACGTCCTTGAATACCGAGTGGATCTTGATCGACATCAATTATTGCCTTGTTTTGCAATATGGCCTTATATTCGGGTCGGATTGTCCTCAAATCGACAGACATCAGCAATGGTGCAGCTAAAATCGCCCATAAAGCCATCTGGGTTTTTGATTGTTCATAACTTAGTCCAAAGTTTCCAATGATTAACTGAAATTTAAAAAAATAGTAGGATTAAATGAACTTTTGAACTTTTGAAATGAACAACAAAAAATTACCATATCAGGATCATTCCAATGACCAGGACCAGCATTTGGTGCAATATTATCCTGATTATTGCCATAATAATCAATGATGCTTTCCAATGAAGCCCATGAATCTTGAATGTCATCAAAATTACGCCATAAATTGCAATGTTCGATGATCGAAGAGAAATTTGGCTATGAAATGAAATGATTTTGAAATAAAATTATTAACTTTTTGATTAAAAGGATAAATTTAAACACATTACGTTGATTCCCGCATAAATTTGATACACTGGCCAACTACAGGAATAAATCATTGGTCTGCCTGTTCGATTCAAGTGACGCCCAAATTCAGGATATCCATAATCCATGTCAAGTGGTAACGAGTAACAGCCATCTAATTTAACGAAATCGACATCCCATGATGCAAATAAATCAGCATCTTGTTGTAAATATCCTAAAATTCCAGGATAACCAGCACATGTGTAATTACCATAATCTTCGTATATTCCGAATTTGAGTCCTTTTGCATGGATCTGAAATGAACAAAATTAATATAAGAAAATATATTTTGAAGTAAATACACTCACATAATTTGACAAATCCTTCATTCCCCTTGGAAACCGTTTCTTGTCAGCTACCAATTCACCATTCTGTCCACGTGATTTCTCCAGCCAACAATCATCGATATTTATGTACTCATATCCAACTGCTGCATAGCCTTCAGACACAACTAGATCAGCCATTGTCCGGAAAAGGTCTTCACTGTTAAAATAAAATTTAAAAAAAAATCATTTTAACTGATTGTAACGAAATTCACAATTCCAATTTCATCATTGCGATTCATTGCGTTGTATTGCGTTCCAATTTAACATGAATGAATGATGTTACTTTTTATTTTCCATTCATACACAGGTCAAATTGCATTTAATATTTATGAATGATAAGGTTTAATTTGTTAGAGTGTGTTAACTAATTCAGTGAATATTGACTTTTATATTTATAGACATCTTTTATTAATCGATCGTAGAAATGGATCGAATTACGGTCTTCATTGAATTCATTGATAAGAAAGATGAATGAAGAATGAAAAAAAAATTGTTTCTTGATTCTCTTTTCACGGAAATTCATGGGTTTTAAAAATAAATTTTCACACGATTAATTTGAAATATTGGCACAATAAAACAAAAACGAAATGCTTGATTGAACATAAATTAAACGATTAAACGGGGCAGTAAGTCTGTTGTCATGATTTTAATTATGTTGTTTCTCTTGATAATTTAATGATGTTTTTTTTTTGCTTTAATGTTACATAAAAAGGGGGTGTATATTGAAATTAAACCAAATTTTGATTTTTTTTAGTGATTTATTGAAATTTTATAAAAACAATATTGGATAATTTTTTTTTCTTCTTTTTTTTTAGGTGAGTACCCTTCCAATAATGAAGAAAATGGACGAAAATCATGTCTTGTTCAGAATTATTTGAAAAAATTTACGGAATATGGGTAAATATGACTTGATTGAATGATTTTGTGACTTTCCCCCTTTCTCCTGCTGATAGTGTTTGAACCAAAATAAAATAAGGACGTTTCAAGGACAGAATAAAAAAAGGAGCGGATTCAAAATTATTAACGGCCCTGGAATTCTGAATGATTTTCTTTAAAATTTATGCTTAACTTTATTTCTACATGTCGATTGACTGCGGCCTTTCTAGCATTTGCCAGATTGCCCGTATGGCCAATCCGTCATTTTATAAAATCGATTTAAGCCATCAAATTAATTTACATAAAATATCAAAACAATCAGATAACTCTCTGATAATAGACACTAATTTATGCAATTAATTGTAAAAATATTGCATTCTACAAGATTTCCGATCATAATTCTCTGAGCAATTCACCAATTAATTTGCAATTTTTTGAAATGCCAAGGCCGACATTCAACTGCCTTAAAGTAAAAATTGATGATCATCATGCTGGTATAATGAGTGTTTTATGTATATTAAAATTAGTTATATTACTTATTTTATTAGTAATTTTATTATTATAAAATAATCATTTAAATTTAATTTGATTTTAAAATATTCAGTTAAGAGCTTCTCAACAAAAGACTCACGTTGGTAGATTAAAATACTGGTGTTTGTAAACAAATAATACTTGAATTGAATATTTTTCAGATAATTTTAAATCATTTTATTGATAATTGAATCAAATTACAACAAATAATGTTGTTAGTGAGATACCCATAAAATTAGCTCAATTCAGGTTACACGGAAAATAACCAAAAAATTAGCTTAAGAAATCGCGGATTGGTGTTCCAATTTTAAATGTTACTTAATTAACAATTTTATTATCTAATCACAAACACATGGACGTCAAATTAGTAATGTAAGTGTATCAAGATCAACCATAACTTGTTGTTCACTACCTTCAACATGATCAAATTCATGCGAGAGACAAGCACACATGTGAGAGAAGTCAATTTTTGATTGAAATGAATTGATAAAAACACTTTTTTGATATGAAATGAAAGACAAGTCAGTAGTAAAAGCTTTCTTTTTATTTTGTTGTTATTATTAAACACAAAAAGCGCTTTGTGTATTACATGTTTTCGATGTAAATAGAGATTATTTGTAACGGAATGTAAAATTACAAGTCTTTTAAATTGTAATGATAATCATAATAAATTTATGTCTGATCATGTATTTGTGTGTACGTATATGAGTATGTGTGTGTGTTGTGAATAAATAATTAATCAAATATGTATCAAGTTAAAAGTAAAGAAAAAAAATATGGTTCATTCAACTCAAAATTTACGCATACGAACCTAATACAATTTTCTGGATCGCCTTCACAATCTGTGTTGCATCGAAATCGTTCCCATGAAAGCCACCCCATGGGTGGTGTCCGAGCAAGTCCATTCTCTAATGCACTTATTCTATGTACAGATACATAAAATGTGAACAATATGCAAATTATGGTGGTAAGTGATATCACAGTGTTATTTTTTGAAATCATTTTACTGATGATTCGTCGTCTTGAATCTGAAATGAAAAAGAAAGAAGTAAAAAATTATTACTTAATACCAAATATTCTGTAACTCAATTTCACGAAATGAAATGGAAATTATGATGAAACATGATTATGATATTACTTGGTGCAGTAACGATACCAAGTTGTGTGATCACTTAATAAAAAGTTGTTTTGAAGAAAATCATTCAAATAACAAGAAAAAGTTGTTGTTGTTGGTATGATAATGTCAATTCACTCTATTTAATAAAAAAAAAAAAGTAAAATAAAAAAATAAAATCAGAGTAAAAGCACACACACACACTCACATATTTACATGTTTTATGCTCACATAACAGTAATAACCGCTTTGATGGTCCAATAAGTGAGAGTGAATTAACTTAACTTGCAGACCGGAAATAATAATAATCTGCATGAATATGAGTTGTTGTTAAATAAAAATTAACATTTCGTACGAAGTGTTTCCAAATTAATTATCATTATTATTATAAATATGATTCAATGGAAGTTAATTAAAAGAAAAAAAACATTTCTGTGATTCAATTTCATTTCATTTCATTTGATCGGTCTCTTAAAAGAAAATTAAACATCATTTATTGGAATATAATGCAACATTGTTGTCCAATATTTCTATCTCAATAATAATAATTTATTGACTTATAAATAGACTTACAAAAAAACGGGCATAGTATCAGAAAAAACATCGTGTGACACGAATTAATGTTCTTTTTTCTTATTTATGTGCATTTTTGTAGTAGTTCAATTATAAATTAATGTAATAAATTGAATAGACTATTGAAGATTCAATCAATCGACATAAATTTTAAAATGCTGCTAAGCGTATTCATTATTATTATTATATAACACCCACTGGAAAGATATTGTGTGCATTTAACACTAATTGAGTTGAAAATGATTCATCACCAAAATGGATCAAAGTGGGTCAAAAAAATTAATAATATACTTTGAATTTTGACACGGATTATTTCAGCCACTTTTTGGAACCACAATAGTAAAATGAAATGTGTGCCTATCACACCTTCGATTTTTTTCTCTTCAAATGAACTATATTTCTAAACTGCTTCAAAAAAAATGAATCTAAGATCAAAAAAGGATTTGTCAGAAGTCATAGCCTGAAGACAAATTTTTCTAATCTAATTAGTTATTTTTATTGAAGTGCACTGTACTGAACCTTAGACGAGAATCTGCCCAGTATTACAAATTTGAACGCAACACTGAAGTGATATATATGAAATTATTACAGCTCTATTGAGAATGAAGACTTGTTTGTGATACCTTGATGTGGTACTCAAGAACTAAGTAATACTTTCTTAAATATTCTGTGCGACAATTAAAACTTGCATCTCTAATCTATATGTCTTTAAATTGACGAAGACGACTATATATGAAGGAAACTAAGAGGAACAATTGTGTTATTTGAATTAACAATAACCTAAGACGATTAAATCATTGCTAATTTTATTTGTCAACGTTCGACGTAAGCCAGAGACAACTTTGAACAAGAGCGTTTGTGAAATCAATCTTAGCAAATACCATGTTAGTTAACAAACTGAGATGAGCAAATAACACGAATGGACTTTTTGTCAACAGCAATACTTTTCAATAATAATACAGACGACTATCGTGGTGTGAGACCACAATGTGCAATATGTAATCTTTGAACAACAAGGCGAGTGAATGGAAGTATTCAAGTACTTTTTATAGTCATATTTGGCCAAAGTCGCAGAAGAAAAAGACAATATGACTGATGAACAAACGAAAATCACCAAAATGCAAGCTGTTAATGCATGCAATTCGCTAACTTGCAAATGAGGCAAAATTATTGTTTTTTTTAATGTCAATGCAGACCTTTTACGATAGACCGTGGATCGCGCTACAAGTAAAAATCTTGAAAAAAGTGTACCAAGGGTCGATCAAGAAAGGAATGAAAAGATAATTTGAATAAGAAGAGCGTTTAGCATTTCTATTAAATTAAAGAATAAATGTCACACAACTTTTCACCAGAGTGCAATATCTCAAACATCAATAACTTTACATAAAACAACTTTAAAAAGGAAATAAAAATTGAGTATTCAAATAGAATTTATTTCTTTATTTATTTAATTGAAATTCCTTATGATCTAGTCATGATCATAAAAATATTTATTTATTTTAACAGAACTCAAGCTCATATGCGTCAGACATTCAAAAAAAAGTTAAGTTTCTCATAGATGTCAAAGTAAAATCAAAATTAGCACTCAATTTTTTTCCTACCTCTTTATAATAATAATTAATAATTTTTGCAATTTTAACTTTTTTTTCTATTTAATTTATCATTATTATTATTTGAACACTATTTAATATAAAAAAAAATATATACAAAAACATATGGGAGAACAATCATTTTTTTATTTCAATGCCAGTCATTTTTCTTACTTTAAATTTAATCTCAATCATTAAAATAACAGCTATTATTGTTACCTTTTTTTATATTATTTCATATTATTAATGAATGGGGCCGTAAAATAAAACAAAATATATTATAATAAGAATCAGACAAAATACACATTAAAAAGTACCCACACCTCACCCAATAATAATAATAAAATAAAATAAAAAAATTATGCAAAATATTTTTTTACAGCATTAAAATACTAATAGATATGAGTGTTAGACAGTCATAATTTTAAATGCATATTTTTTGTATTTTACTATAAAACATCTTGAATATTGAAATGAAGAATTCCTTCCTAATATTCAGATTTAAATCTGTTTTATTTTAACACCATCAGATTATTTTTCAAGACAAAACTGTTAAATATCTGTTTTTTTTTCTTTGTTTTAAGATTGTGGTGAACTTTAAAAGCAAATATTACATTAATATTAATAGTAGCGGTATTAAAATAATATAAAATTCACAATAAACGAAGGCAAATTTCACACATTAAATCCATATTAAAAATATTTATGTTGAACAATGCATAATATGACTGTGTACAAGACATTACATTAAAATTTCTTCATTACCGTAATAATTTATTTAATTTTTCTCGCAGTATTGCACCAACATGCATTTTTATTTTATTAATTGCTTGTTTTTATTTTTATTTCATATAAATTTTCAAACAATGTTGAGTGATAAATGACTGAAATTATTTGACCTTGTACAAATTCTATGTTATTGTTTAAATTTTGGGAAAATGCAACAAAGTGCATTTCAATTGTTCCGAGAAAATGCAACTCACATGAATTTTGCTGATTAGGAAATAAAGCCTTGAAAATAACTTGGACTTATATTCTGTGCTCAAGGCGACATTCATAAGAGTCGATTACTTAAGTCATCAATTACAAGATAAAAAATGACATTTTTGACTTTGGTACCGTTAAATGTATGGTTGTATGAATCAAAATCATTGGCATTAATGTGTCACTTTAATTTACATCACAATTTGTCATGTCAAATGAAGTATCAGAAGTGACTTGAGAAGTGATGTTGAAGTTAGTCAATCAATGTTCGGATGTGTCTCATAATAAAGATTTAAATTAAAATAATAAGGAAATGAAAATCACGGTTATGAAATATAACGTTAGATGTCATGATATCAAGGTGATGATTGTAAGATGGCATTCCCACTAAAGTCACTTCTTTTAAGTATTTTCTGGATTACACTACCAGAATCAAGGCTCCATATAACAAAAGCTATACTTAGTTTATATAAAAGTGCACTAGGACAATAAGAACGTCATCAGTTCTCTGACCTAATGGATTTAACATCATAGACGTCCATTGTCTGCCTTCAATTAAATTGTTTCTTTTTCTCATTACTAACAATGATTCACTAGTAAGCTCGACATTTCTTTAGCACATATTGACTCAAATAATAATAATTATTTTGCACAATATCAACTTTAATAATCAATATTTGCACAACGTTACTCTGCTATTCCATGAACAGAGGATGCCAGACAAAGACTTGTCATTATAAGTTCAAACAACTTTCGTTCGTTATTTAAACAAGCTCAGTATGGAAGAATGTTATGCCAACATTTTTTCTTTCTTATGAAATTGTATAACTATTTTTTTTTCTATTTCAATATGTTAAAAATGAAAACGAGAGTGAAATTGACAAACTTTTGTAATGTAATACAGTTTTAATATAAAATTAAAATTCAATTTCAAATCATAGAGTTCAACACATTCCTATATACCAAACATGTCACATTAAATTCCTTATAAGTATAAAAGTAAGTAAAAAAAAAATGGAGTGCCAAGTCCATATTCAACTTATTATGATTTGATCAATGTTTCAAAATGCATCAGCTGTTCAATTTATAAATATTAATAACACATTTTTTTTGTTATTTATTAAAAATATTGATTGGAATTTGATTGGCAAACATTTTTATTTTCAACAAGTGTCTCACAGTGAAGCTGTGAATCGTTCTAATAAAAAAATATGATACAGTTTAAGATTTTTTTAATGTAATCGGATATTGTGACATTTTTTCTCATGAAATTGACTTAAATGAAATAAATTCTTATAAGTTTTTCATTGAAATATGAAATTTTTTGTAATAAAATTATAATTTGTTCATAAATTTGAAAAATTATATTATCAGATTACCAATTAAATTACTGTACTGATTATGAAAATATCTTAAAAATTAAATTTAAATGATATACTTTATCCGGAAAAATTATCATTTAAACGTTTAATTTTCATTAAATGCACTACATGGCTGTTATATGAATTTGAATGTTAAGGCTGTTAAACGACAAAAAGACTCATTGAGACCGTTGTGGTGTCCTTGTAAAACTTTTTCTAAGGAATTTTCCTTTTGGGCGAGTAAATTTATGAATTGAATAATTTCCTTAAGAAACTCAATTTTTCATGAAAATATTCAAATATGAGGGGGCTGAGTTCCCTTGCCACCTCCTCGTATATGACTCCCTGGAAGTCAGAGCCCCTGATACTCATAAAAGTCCATTAAATTTGATTCTCACATATCCCAGTTAATATTTTTGAAATACGATTTTCATAGTCATTCAAAATCATGTTCTACAAATTTTTCTTCAAAGTGCAATGCAATTAATTACATAAGCTTTAAATGCAAAAAAAAAATCATATGAATATTTAAACAAAAATTTATAAGCACGTATTTTAATTATTTTTATTTTATAACATTTTTTTAATATTATTTTAAATTTTATGATGACTTTTCAGCCGTAAATAATTGTTATGGTTTAATGTTCAATTAATTAAATTCAACTTTTCAGTGCATTTTTTTCATGATAAAATAATTTAAAAATAAAAGAAAAACAATTAACATTTTAATGTAAGTAAATACTAACTATTCAGATAGATCCACTGAAACAGATTTTATGAACTAAACTGACGAATTTAAAGAAATTCAGCGAAATGATAAAAAATTTATTTAAATATATTTGAGATACTTTCAGTTAAGATTTTGAAGCAAGCACTTATTGAAGGAAAATGTAAAAGTATTTTCTTAATTTTTGTGGTTTAAGTGGAATTTTTGTTAAAAATTCAATTAAATGTATCATTTTATTAACAATTTCAATTATTATAAATGTGTGCTTTATTGGTACAGTTTTTAATTGCAATTTTTATGGTGTATTTTAAAATTATCTCAAAAATTGTCAAGATATTTAAAATTTATTGTATGCATTATGAAATTCATGAGCTCTTTTACGAAGTGAGTCTGATCTATTTCAAAAAACTGATCTCGGAATGGGTGAAAAAACAGATGAAATTATCGAAGTATACCAGCATCTTCGCAATCTAAAGATTTTGTGAACTGTTCAAAGAAAAGATCAGAAATGATCCTACAATTGGACAAAAAAGACATCAGAAAACTGAGGGGTCTTCTAACAGGACACTGTCTTTTGCGCAGTCATCTTAAAAGGATAGGAAGGAGTGATTCAGGCACATGCAGGCTCTGCCTAGAAGATCATGAAACATCAAAGCACATCCGCTGTGAATGTGAAGCATTATTTAGAGTGAGGATTCGCTTCTTCAGGGGGGCTTTCCATCTTCCTTTACTGTAGTTAACCCTACACGGCAAATTCAAAACTTCCCGTATTGTTGCCGTATTTGTTGCCGTGCACGGTAACTTTTTGTCGTACTACGACAACTGTACGGCAACAATTTTAACATTTTTTTTTTCAAGTATTTAAGTTAAAAAATGTATCAAAAAAAATCTCAAAAACTTCAAAAAAAAATACCGAAAGTCGAAAGTGGTCGAAGTACGAGTACTGAGCTTCAGTGCACTTCACTTAAAGAAATGAAAAAAAATTGAAGACCACTTGTAGAAATTTCAATTTATTCAAGGATTTCCACCCTCATCAGTGGAAACTAAATCTCATGTCGTTTGCAGAGTTAGAACGAATTCGAACCCAAAAAGCTCACAATTTACCCCTTTGAAGTACTTAAACAAACCAAAATATTCCCATAAGACATTTCTTGATACAATCAAAAGGAAAAGACAATCATATGAACAAATTATCTTAAAACCATCATCATACATTCAATTTTTAGATCAAATTTAATCGCCTTTAATGCTCTTGTTTTAAATTAACTTAAAATAAAATCATGTTACGCTTATTTCAATAATTAAATTAAACCAAACATAAATATTGTCACTCATATCACATGCACATACATAAATTTGTATATAATTTTTTGAAAGTAAAAGTGATTTTCAGAGTAATAACATCACATCAACTGCATCACAACTTTAATCAAAATCACAAAAGAAATTGTGTGTGTATGTAAACAATTCTCTCACAGTTATTAAAATTACGTTACATGTCATTATCTCATTCCTGTTTTAATATGAAATCTGTATCTCATGCTGTAATTAAAATAAAAAAAAAATTAATTTAAATCACTTTCAATTGAGTGCAGATCATCGCCTAAGGGCAGCCAAAGGAGATTTTTCATTTAAATATGAGAACCAAAACTAATTTTAGGATTTTGGGTGAACATTTTTCAAATTACATTTAAATATTCAAGGTAAATTGAATCTTTAAAGTAATTTAACTTGAATTGCGTAACTAATTTTTTTTTCTCATTACTATTAAAATTTTGTTACATATTTTTACATGAAATGATATGAAATGATGATATTCAAGACAATACATTTGAACTGACATTGAACCTTGAATTATTTTTACATTTAAATTGAATTCAGTGATTTATTTTAATGAAATATTTAATGGGATGTTTCATATCTGTCAATATTTTGACGTCTTTCACAGTCAAGGTTGTAAATGTAACGTTTGTTTTTCAAGGTAACGGACGTCAATTTAAAAGGACGTTTAAATGATTTATTGAGAGGAGGAGGATTTTTTTTTACACTTTTATTGTAAAAATTTCAATTTCATTCACCAAAATTCTTTTTCAATTGATTTACATGATTGTAATTTTTCGAGTTGAATTTTGATGTAATCTGCAAGTAACTTGAAAGCTTCAATTGGGGATTTACACACGTCAATGTTGGCATCATTGATTGATGTGAGTCCTCGTTTCTTACCCCAACTCGTTGTAAAAGTGAGCTTTAAATTGAATTGAATGAAAATTTGAAGGATTAGGAGGAGGATGGGGACCTACCTGGGTCATGTAACAATTCAAAAGGAGGTTGATGGTGAAATACACTGTCAAAACGATCTTTGAATTCATTTTGAATGCTTTCTTGATGAAATTTTACTTATAATCTCAATTGATTCAATTCAACTAATTGATAAATTTGGACAAACACTTCCTTTTATAGTGATATTGAGGAGTGACGCTAATCAAGAATTGTTTTAACGATATGTAATAAAACACTCCCTCTTTGATTTGTGATAAATATTGTGGCATAATTTCCTAGTAAAAGTTTAAAAGTATTTCGATACAGATTCAAGGAAATGAGATTTCAGAATCGTTTTGCCATTGGGACATTGAGCGTTTTTTAGCACCTTTCTAGTCGATTTTGAACAAAAAAATAAGAGTAAGTATTTTTCCGGTTGGTAAGGGCTAGGATGGGTCAAGGTGAGCGAACGTCACCGTTAAAATGTCGAATGGCCGATAATGCGCTTAGTGCTATCATTCACATTACATTTCATTTAAATTTCTTAATGTACACTCAACTATTATGCATTTTTCGGCTTAATCAAAAAGAAATTAAACTTGTAATACAAAAAATTGAAGGTCACCAAATCGATTTTTCATCTCTTTATTTACTTTTGAGTATATTTTGACGTCTTTAATTATCATACTATTGTGATTTTGAGCGAAAGTTCACTTGAACGCTCTTTTAATTGACAATAAATTTATTGAAAGAAAATATCGCGTGAGTTGAATCTCAATTTAATTTAATTTAATTTTTGGTGTAATTATTACAACAATGATAACATTGACCCAATTCAATTTTTATTGTGATTTTATTTTTTTGTAAATATTTTGACATTTCAAGTAATTTGAAGTAATTTTTATTTGAATTACTTTTGTATTCCATTTAATTCGTCGTGGTAAAAACAGTATCAAGTCACATCGATCTCAAACCTTTTAATGACCTTTTTGTTTGTATTTTGCTTTTTTTGCGAATATTAAAAATTGCTCAAGATTTGACATTTTAACCTTGATTCCAATCTTAATGCTACTAAATATTCTGCGTGACATGTCATTTGATGATCAAACCTGACGGTATTTTGTTTTCATTTGTTTTGGCTTTAATTTATGAAAACAAATCACGTTTATCCAGTTAATGTGAAACTTTTATTTAACTAGCTATCATCGCCTTTTTACTTTAATTTAAATTCATTATTATTATTATTTAAATTGAAATTAGACTAGATTTCAAAGAGTGTAGGTATGAAATTGTGCCTCAAGTGATTATTGATTGATTCACTTGATGTCTAAAGAAAAGATGTTAAAGTTACAAGAATCACTTCACTTTATTTAAAATGCATTATTATTATTGAATGTTGATGACAAAATGAAATTGAAACCGTGTTGAAATTTCCAATGAATTAAAAAAAGCTCATAAGATTTTAAGGCGATGCCTTATTAGAATCCTATTCGTGCGTATTCCACTATTTTTGCGTAGAAATCATTGCAATCGCCACGAAATCGATAAATCTCGAGAGCTTTTTGGATTTAAATCGATACGACGAGTTGTACATACATTAATTAGCGTAAATGCAAAATAACCCATTAACCGTCGCTGGTCAATTTTTCGACCAGTAACTTTGGAGCCGGATTTCTTCTAGAAGTTCTCAAAATGTTTTTTTCAAATTTTCAATATAAATAATTCGACATGTTTCAAAGATGTCAGGCCAGTTATTTTGATTTTTTCGATTATTATAAGAAAATTATTAGCAGAAATAAGATGGAAAGTCATGTAATTTTTTCCTCTTCGTACAAGAGTTCTATACGTATATCTGTGGTATTATACGAAACTTTCAAACGGCTCTCCTATAAAATTTTCATCGAAACAAAAAGTGATCACTGTTACGCAAAGAACAAATCCTAGAAGAAAATTTTGCTCTAAACCCAATATTTCTAGGAGAGGCGGTTAATGGGATAATTCAAGCAAATTACATTTTTTTGTAAAGCATTGCCTTAAAATTCGTACGAACTTCTTTTAATTCGTAGGAAATTTCAACACAGTGAAATTAAGAGAGATATTTTTTAATAAGCTAATAAAATATGACAATGTGAGAGGTAAAAACCGTTACAGTATTAAAAGAAAAGTCTTTATTTCATTGAAGCAGGTACTTAATTGAAATGAAATTTCTCGTCATTATTCAATGTAAATAAATGATTTGTTATTTTAAAATTTTTTATCGGTCCTCAGCTTTGACACATAAACCCTAACCATAAAATTAATCATTCGCATGCATAATGAGCCTACTCCTAAACACATTAATCGGACCCACCTTAACAAATATTGCAACAAATATCTAAGATAATAAATGATACTTTGTCCATCCTGTTCACATAATTTATTCATAGTGCGTTAAAACAAAACTATAAATAATACCAAAACGAGTTTTTGTTCTTTTCATTTTATTATTAGGCTTACAAACATTTCAAATGTAAACCTAGTTATATTGAAAAAATCATCATCATCATCTTTTATTCCTAACACAAATACAAGCGCCGATGCATTGATTCAATTATTGCATAATCGAACAGTTCAAAATAAAATGAAACATGTTTCAAGTAAGCAAAAAAAAAAGAAGAAAAGTTGTCCAAAGGTAAAATAAACATGTAATTTGATACAACTATGAATTATATTTTTTTATGCTATGCATTTAATGGCATCATCGATGAAGTTCTCAACTGTTTGCATGTTTTTCAATGAAACGATGAAACATTATTAAGGATGATATTGATGATGATGTTGAAACATAATTTCATTGTATTGCATTTCATCGACTTGACTTGAAACGATGCAACAATCTATTACATTTGAATGTGAAATACAAAGAAAAAAGTTTTAAGTAAAATTAATGTTTATGCTCATGTTATGAGCTTTTTACAGTTCATTACTCCATTAAAATGGACATAAAATATGATATATGGCGAGAGAAAAATAAAATGAAATGAAAAATGTTAACACAAGACAAATTAAATTAATGAAAGACAAATAAGGTGATCTGTTTTAAATTAACTGTCATATTTTTTTGGTATTTTTTTAATTTTATTTTTTTTTTGTGAAATGACGATTATTAAAATTTTTGTGTCTTTTTTTATCGTGTGAAAGGAAAACAAAATTTTTATTGAGGTATTAAATTGCTACTCGATGTCCAGAAGTGAATGTTATAAAATTATATATAAAAATTGGGAGAATATTCAGATGAACTAGCTAAAATTTTAACGAAATGAACGTTTTGTGACATCTGGTGAGTGATTTTTGGGTTATCTTTTTTTCTAAGATTTGCAATTATACTTCATTAAGCGTTTTTGCTAAGACAATGAGCTATCGAAAACGTTCTGATCACTTGTCGTTCTCCTTTGACCGTTGAAGCATCTAAAATCAAGTTTTTTGATGACATCTGGCGGTTAAATTTTAAATCTGACCATGTAACAATGAAATTGAATCAAAAATTAACAAAAATTGAAAATTTCAAAATCTAGTCTCTTGAGAAATCGCAGAAGATCCAATAGAGTGATTTCGAGTCAGAAAATTTAGTCTGAAATGAGCATAATTTCACATTCAGTGACATCTGGAGGGTGATTTTTCAATTCCCTCGTTTAAAGGAATATCGATTTTAATTGGAGACGATGAAGATTTTTTTCTTCTGATTTTATTAGAAAATCTTGAACTATTGAACACTTGTCGCTCTTCTTTGAGTCTGAGAGGCACAGTGATACCTATTTATACTGCCCTCTGGCGGCAAAATCTATGTTAACCACATTTTTCAACAAAATTCAAATTCTATTAATATTCAAACTAATTAAACACAATTTTTCTTAACACAACTAAGATCAAGCTTGTATTTTTTTATTTTTATTATAATTAAATTATATAACACCACGGAAATGTCTTACAATTCCATATATAACAAAAAAAAAACTACATAAGAGCAATCAAGCAAACAGCATCAACGACATGCGGTCATATTAGAATACAAAACTCTCCTACAAACATTTTTATATGGAAAATACAAAATAATTGATTTTTATTGCAGAAACATGATTTTTGTTACCTTCCATTGTCTGGCACACTATTCAGACATGCAATTCCCTTTATAAATTTTTGTATTATGTATCAATTCTAATTCAGTTTTTTTCATATTGAAATGCTTCAATTCAATCAATTCATTATAGGTTGAATATAATATTAAATTAATCAATGATGTGGGACATCATTACGACTAATACTGTGTCTTATAAGGAATTGAAAAAAATTGAAATTTAAAAAAATTACAAAACACTTTCATTTTCATTTCAATGAAAATGTAGTTTTTAAAAATAATTAAATAACTTTACATTTTTTTCTTTTCTTCTCCATTGAAGTCAAGAATTGGCACATATATTGACATAATATCGTCTTTAATGTGTTTTAAATGAAATTACAATGAAAAAAGGAAAATAATAACTTTTTAATGATAATTGTACTTAGTTTATGGAATTTACAAGTCTCATTACCTTTAAATCTTCACGAATTCTTATGTAATTTGAATTTTATAACAACAATTTTTTTATATATTACATGGAAAAAAAATCATCATCATGTTTACAGATATCTCACACTCATTGCAAATAATTTGTATCAGGATGGTTCAGGTTTCAATGTTATTTGGAGGTATTCTCAGTCCCACATTTCAGACAATTTTCGTATTTTGATTCAGACCCTGACATAGACCGAAGCCCTACCATGATTTTTTCATAGCAGTGAATGCCCTTTAACTCTCCTTGCATAAAATTTAAATTTTATTTAAAATTACACGACTGTAACAAATTTTTTTATGTAATTTTAACAAAACAACCACCACTGCTGTGAATTGTAATACAACATGTCGATAATTGTTGTAACCCATGTTTTCACGAGATGTTTTTTTAACCCATAATATTTTAAAAATAATCCGTTTACTTTAAAGGTATAGAAGTGTCATATCCATTTTTATTTTTTATAATACAATATTTTTTGCTAATTTTTTTTTTCTGATCGTGTCACATATCAGAGCACAATCACAATGATAACTTATTGTTTCATGCAGTATCATATCAATTTACATTTAAACTGTCAATATCTAACAATGTACCTTTTTTTATTATGATAATAAAAAGTATCATTTCATACCTCCCAGAAGTCAAAGCAATTTGTTTGTCTAGAAAGTGAAAACTGTTGCCTTTAAAAAATTTGTGTATGTATTTAAAATGGCAGAAAAAACGATTTTTAACATGAAAGAGCTTTATTCTAACGTAATGACTATTCAAAGCGAAAATTTCACCTTAAATATTACCAACATTTTGTGTCAGTTAAAAGGCAAACAAAAAATTTTATTGTCATTTATTTATTCTTTTTTGTTTTGTTTTGTCTTTTGTCGAAATTATAACAAATCTGAATAACACTCGAAGGTAATTTAGTGGATAAAATGGGTTTATTGTTTCAAAAAAAAATAATGCGATATTATTTATTTAATGACATGCTTCAAAATTTAAGAGATTAAAATAAAATAAAATAACAAAGTAAGTCACTTGATACAATTTGAGATGAAAAATAAATATTAAAATTTCTCCATTTAACCCGTTTTGGGCCATTTGACACAATTCAACACAATCCTGATCATTTTTTTCAGAGTTAATTTACATAGCTCATGGAATTTCAATACAAATCACATTTTTGGAAGATAAAAGAAAAAAAAAAGAAAAGAATAATAAATTATTTGACCAAATTTGAGTCGTTCTTTAAAGTTCACCGTTTGACCTTTCAAATTTCAATAATTTATTAAAATCAGATGTTTTTTGTCTTGTTTTTTTTTTTGTTAAAGTTAATATCATAAATTTTAATGGATATTTAAATGTCAAATCCGGATATGGGTGGTTCAGTTCCTTTTGAATGTTCTTTGTTTTCCTAAATTGAAAATGAAATAAATTATATGAAATTAAATGAAATTGAGCTTCATTGTTAGGAAGTTTAACTTGAAGAGAATTCTCTCACGTTATTGTTAATGTTTCTGGGAAATTTTCGTTATGAGATTTGTAAGAACGATTTGTGGAACTTAAAATTTTTCTTATCAAAGTGGTGGAACTTGAAATTTTCTAATCAAACTTGTAGAACTTGAATTTTGCTATATTTAAGTTGTGGAACTGAAATTTTTCTTATCAAAGTTGTAGAACTTGATATTTTTCTTATCAAAGTTGTGGAACTTGAATTTTTTCGTATCAAAATTGTGGAACTTAAATTTTTCTTATCAAAGTTGTGGAACTTGAATTTTTTCTTTTCAAAGTTGTTGGAACTTGAATTTTGGTATTCTAAGGTTGTGGAACTTAAATTTTTCCTCATCAAAGTTGTGGAACTTGAATTTTTTCCCAACTCATTTTTCATTCAAATCGACACCTCAAACTATCTCATCAATTTTTTTATTGTATTTTCTCTTGACATCTCAATTTAAATAATAAAAACATTTATGCAAACATTTTTCAATCTGATTTACATTTCAACATAAATTTCAAACCAATCCACACATTTAACTGTGAAAAAAAAAGAAATATTTCTTCCCACCAAATCATCTCAAATAATCTCATCATTGCAAATTTCAATAAAAAAATTCAAATATTTTCATAACGATTCTTTGGATTGAATTGTTGTAACATCTATTTAATGATCATCATCATCATTTAAACTGACCAAGTCACAATACAAAGATTTACTGTGAAAAATATGTGTCTTAATAATGTAATGAGTGTGTCAAATTAGAGTAGATTTAAATTTTTTATGTAGTTTTATTGCATAATGTCTTGAAATGTTCCTTAAGAGCAGTGAGAAAATGAATCACGAAGCATTTTATTATGACTATCTAACACTTGATTTGGAAGTCGTGCAAATTTTTGTGTTTTATTGTCCTGAAATAAGCACTTAATGGAAGATGTCATGAAAAATGATGATACTGATCTGAAGCAGCATCTTCATCCAAAAAAAAATTCAAGTTAACAAAAAAAGTTTTATTGTTGTACAATTAAAAAATGGATGAGATGCGTGTAGGTCAAAGTATTATAAAGTAAATTTACTACCATAATGCAACACACATTTATCACAGAAGCGTGACTTAAATTTAATAGTTATTGCTTTATTTGTTGTTTGTGCACTTCAATAATGTCATGATTTTATTTATTTATTTTTTTTTGAGTTAATTCACAAAAAAAATTTACAATGAAAAAATTGAGATGTTGCTTTGTTTGTAATTTAATGGAAGATCATTAAAATATTAAAGGTCATTGTGTCACGTTAAGGAGTGCTACTGATTGTCTTCGAAAAATGGCTTCTCTTGAGGAAGATTTTTTTTATTCAAATCTGGTCTCATTATGGCCAAATCATGGGTGTCAAATTCCATAAGCGATCGTAGCGCCCTCAAAGCGAATATTTTTTCAATGAACTTATTTCAGTTTTTTCATGTTTACAAAATTTTAATTACAGATTTTTCCGTTCTGCTTCTGTTCGAATAAAAAATTCATCGACTTCAACACTGTACAAAACCTTAAAATTAAAAATTGGTATCAAAACAACCCTAAAATCAAGATCAGTACGTCGATGGGTTAATACACAAAAATTCCTTTAAATGTCTCATTATAAAAATTCAAATTTCTTTCAATCAAATCAACATTCATCACAATTTCGAATCGGAAACACACATCAAGCTTCTAAAAAAAGTAAATTAATCATTCATTACAGGTAAAAATTAATCCAAATCGAAATAAATAGTTTTGCAATATTTTAATTTGAAATTCGGGCGTCCGGTACATGTTTGCATAAATTAAATTTCATTATCATGAACAAATATAACATTAAATTTTTTCATACTTGAGACGGACACAAAACAAAAACAAAGCAAAGCAAAAAAAATATGTAATAATAATATACCTGTTAAATGGTATAGATTTTAATTCACTTTCTAAAATGAAAACAAAAAAAAATTGAAAATACATAAATAAAATGATGTGGTATGTTACAATCATAACCAATAATAATATCGAGCATGTGAGAGTATTTTTGATTGAAATTTAATCAAAATTGTATTGAATTGAGAAAAAAATTGTATTTTCAATCACGTGTATGATAAAATGAAATATCGTAAGTTACCGGCGTGGCAATGAAACTCCTGGAATATGATTTTCATTTACACAAAAAAATTAAATGCAATCATTGTTTTTTTTGAACGGTAATGCAAGAGAAAAGACATGCATGCGGAAAACGAGTAGCTACAAAAAAAATTGTATTACGTTAAACGATGAAATGACGGATGGACGAACGAACAAGTTGAAAGAAAGAAATTATATTATTAGTTTAAATACAAAAACATACCACTTTTACATGTACAATGTGTACAGTGAAGGAAAAGTGAATCCACAGCTGATGGATTGCGTGTTAGTATGAAGACATAAGCGATGAACAGATGATGATTAGTATAATTGTATTAAATATTGCTATTTACAATATTTATGAAGTTTAATATGAAAAATTGTATTTTTTGTCGGAAGAAAGAGAAAAAAATAATATCATAATATATTATAAAATGTTTGTTTGTACAGAGATTTGTAAATTATTGAATAATTTTTAAGTACAAAGTGTTATTTATACTTCTAATTGTGAGAAGAGTGAAATAATGATGATGATGATTAGCTGAAGCCACTTAAATACATAAATATGTTACAACTTTGTATAAATTTAATTGTAATAGATCTGTGTTTGCAAGGGAAATTCATCAAAATGTGTTTTTAAATGTCATGAGAAAATGCAAATATTGACTTTTTGAGTAGCTGAATCACGTAAGAGGCGTTAAATTGGTCGAACTGACATTCTAAATTTTATTTTGCACTGCAATAAGCCCAATTGTGGTTTCAGTAGGAAAAATTACTCACTCCCCTGAATCTTGGTTCAAAAGTTCGATTAACTACACCAGAGAAAATGTGTTCGCATTGGTGCCCCACTGGTTTTGGGTTGAGAGTGTACAAAAAATTTTCAACTAAATTGTGTTCTTTTTTTAGGCTGAATTAAAATTCTAAGGGTACCAACCCCGGATCTTCTCCAAGCTTGTCTTTGACCCGACACAACTTCTTTCAAATTGTGAGCCATCAATATTCGCGTTTAAATGAGAAAAAAGAATGTTGAATCGATAACTATCAAATTAATCAGACATTGACCTTAATAATATTTTACACTTTAATCTCGTGTATTTTATGCAAAAAAATTTAAATTTTATTGGCCAGGTGTTCCTTCATGTTATGTATCATTTAGTGATTTGAACTGAGATTACATTTCAATTTTGTGCCTTTTTTATACGTTTAATAGTAATTTTCATGGTATTCGAACCAAATTTGATCTTTTCAGTTTCAAAATTCTATTTTTGTACTGAATTCAAAAGGAAATTGAGTCCAAAATTCGTTTTCTGAGTTAACCAAAAATTAAAAGGCCTTCTAAAATTCAAACGTCACTTACAAAACATAGACAATCAAAATTTTCTATGTCCATTCAATTGATTAAGATACAAAAAATAGGTCAAAAAATTGCACCATTTAAAATCTAAGACAAAAAACAAAAAAATCTAAACAAATTTCAAGTACCCTTCAAACAATAAACAAAGCAAACACTCAAAGTTCACCTCAATTATTAGTCCATATTTAAATTCAAATTCTTTAATTTTTAAACAAATCACTTTAAATAACATTTTCACAAAACGAGACCAGTTGACGCCCCACTGTAACACAACTCACATGTGCAATTGAACAAATTTCAAGACAATGAACCGTATTATTCAATATATTTACATACAAATTATTTTGTAACTTTTTAATTATGGGTTGATCGATTAATGATGTGGTTTACTGGCGACGAGACATTTATTCAAAGCCACAATACGCTACTTGATACTTATTTGAAGTGAAAAAAAAGACAACAAAAGCAATTATTACTGTTATTTGTAGCAGAAATTGAGAATTAGGCAATATTTGTAATAAATAATAACAATAATTAATAACAGGTTTCATTTCAATTTCAATTCATTACGGTTCATTAAGGAAAAAAGTTATTGTAGAATTTTAAAGGAGACAATTCAAGCATTTTCATATTGAATTAAGATCATACTGTGACAGTAAAACTGCTACAAATAATAGTGAAAGTGAATGAGACTTTTTATTTGATTTTATTTCAATTTCAATTTTAATATCAATATTGTGCTTTTTGACTCATATTGAAGCGATACCGTTATTTCAATTTAATTTTTTTTGCAATCAGAAGCATAATCTTAAAATAATAATATTAAAAAAATAATAAAGGAATAAAAATAAAAATTAAATTAAATAAATACAGCTTCGATCAATGATTGAATGATAAATTTAAGTTCAAATACAAAAATTATTGTTTGCTGCTCGTGTACATGAAAAATAAAAAGAAGACAATTATGGTAACTGTTCCTTGGCATTTATATTATTTGCATTTTTATGCTGATAAAATTTATACCAAACAAAAAAATGAAAGAAAAACATCAAATATTTACATTGCAATTTAATATCTAAAAGTTTTAGATCTGATGAAGATTATTGAATTTGAATTAAATCTGGTATTTAGATTGTAAAATTTGTTCCTCTTCAGGCGATTTTTTGTTTTTTAATGTTTAAATTATTATGTAAATTGAAATTATTATTTAAAATGTGTTTTTTTCAATTTAAAAGTTCTGAATAAATTTTATGAAATCATAAACTTAAAATTAAGGAGCAGACAGGAATTTACAAAGAGGACATGGACAGAGAAAGGAGCTCAGTCTCGTAAATGTTTTATTTTTATTTGAAAAAATTGTGTTAGACTGAAGTTACGACCCCATCAACCACCTTGGCAGCCTCGAGGAGGGGTTTTTGGACCCGTTGGACCCTCCCTGACACACTCCAAGTATCATCAACGACTTTCCCTTGACTTTTTTTTGGTTACTGTTTTTCAATTTTTTTCTACGTATAATTGGCAATATCAGCTCTCAGCGACAGCCTTTGATTGTTTTTTAGACCAAAAGCCCTCTATAGGGTCCAATCGAAAAACTCAGATGTTAAATTTTTCAGGAAAACCTAGAAACCGACCAAAGACTGACGATGAGAGCTGATTTTGCCAATTACACGCACCGGGTGAGCAGAAAAAACTTGACAGCTTATTTTGTATACATACACATACGAAAACTTCAAAAATTCTGTACGTAAAGAGAGATGGTCAAACTTTCAAACAAATTGAAAAACAGCAACAACAATTCAAGGAAAAGTCGTTGATGATACTCGGAGGTTGTCGGTAAGGGTCTTGGGGTCCAAATAACCTCTTCCCTAGGCTGCCACGGTCGTTGATAACTTGAATTTAGTGAAAATTTAAACTTTACGGACATTTTTGTCCCTCTTCTCCCATAAAGAAAATTTCAAAAGCCCAGGACGAGCTCAGGGCGCATGATATTCATTTTCCTCATATTTCAAGGCTATAATGGTCCCTGAATGCTTACATGATATCAGACATATTCTGATGCGAATTATGTCATATTTTCAATGACTGTGTGGCTTACTTCTGAGATACCTGTCTCGTGAGAATCGTTTTTTGAACCATAAATGCTAGAAATTTCCTGAATTGAACTAAACCTGTTAAGAATTCTCACTTTTTTCACATATCCTGAACATCTGAAGCAAAAAAAAATTAATGACAAACATTTCTCACTCATCAAAATGACCTCAATCATACCAAATTTTACAAGTTCCTTACAAGTAAATTAATCAAGCTTTTAAGATTTTTATCGTAAAACTACTGTCTGACGACTAAACATCAGTCGAACAGAGAACACGCACAAAAAAATATAACAATTAATCATAAAAATTTAGAGTGCGTCTTTATTTTATTTTTTTGTTTATTTTATTATATTTTATTCATCTTCAAAAAAAAACAGATGAACGATAAACAGAAGCTTTTAATAGCATTTTAACATAACATTTTATAAAAAAACATCAAAAAGGATGACGATTAAATGTTTTTCGTTTCCATGTTTCTGAATCCCAATCTAAAGCCATCTCAAGGTAGAATTGAATTTTAATTTTTATTTCCTTATTTTATTTACATTTAATATAAAAATAAAATTATTTAAAAAATAATAAAAAATAATCAATATTTAACATAAATATTTTATAATAACAATAATCATAATAATTTTTCCTTTTATTGTTAGGATTAAATTTAATATTATTTGAATTGAAAAAAAATAACATTTTACTCCAATTTAATAATCAATTTAATTCACATATTGCACCATACAATTATTATTGACCTCAAACTATATCATTTTACGTTATTTGAAAAATTTTAATTTAATATGTGATTTTTTTTTGTTATGTTTTTTTTTGTTACTCTTATTTTTGTTATTATTTGGCATCATAATTATTTGTATTACTACTATTATGATTTCAATTTTTGATGTAATTATGTTTATATGATGTCTATTGTGAAATTTTCATGGATTTTTATATTTTATTAATTAACTTTAAATGCTTGTTGTAATGAATTTTATTTCATATGATTTTTTGAGATAATTTGAGTGTGTGTGTGTGTAATTGCCAGAAGTTTAATGGATTTTCTAGTAATTTTAGGATTTGAATGAATTTGGTGTGAATTTTTTGACATGGATTACTTAGAAGGAATTTTTCTATCACAATCAGACTATAAATTTTTTGGGAAGCCAGATACAGTGCAGTTTCTGATTAATGAATAAGAAAAAAATAATCGATTTGTATTGATGTTGTCTTCAGGAAAGTTGTTTTGAATTTCAAATGCAAATGTTAGGTATCAGAATTTCTCATTTTTTCCACTTAAAAAAGTTGTTACTAAAAATTGTACTCTTTGAGACATTTAAACACAAATTTCATATGGAGAACTCATTTAATCCTTTTACAGGCAAAATATTGGAAGCTATCATTTGAAATAAATCAAAACAGGTTGTGAAATAAGGTAGTCCATAAACACCTTTGAGGCTCCTATTCTGTAGCACTTGCAATTTTCTAATGGACCCTTGGACCTTTCTTAAAAAAAATGACTAAATTGAGATGCAAAATTTCAAAACTGGTATCTAAAATGCCCAAAAATATTTCCAAGGGTTATAAGGGTCAGTTGTAATGAAAACCTTTAATGATATCTTTTTTTAATTTTTTGAACTGAAATTTTAAATTCACGAAATTTTACTTTGAAATAAAGAATTAAAAGTCATATGTCATCATAGGCCACTCATAAAATTATTGACCAAAAGGGTTAAAATCAATCGCAGTGAGGATCTTAAATGAAATTCTATTTTTTTTTTGCACTTATATGCGATATTCACGAAATTTAACTTCAAAGAGGGAAATTAAAAGATGAAAATGATGTAAAATTTAAATAAAAAAGGGTATTCAAATGTTAAATTTCATGAAACATCGGCAAAGAATGTCACGAAATAAATTTTTCTGCAGTTACATTAACACGATTCTATTTTTTTCTTATTTTTTCATATATTTTAATCTTAATCGAATAAAATTTTACAAACCTTTTTATTATTCCACAAAAAAAAATATTCAGATTTTTTTTTCAATACAAATTCTTGCAGTTTTGTCACTTTTTTATTAATTTATTTTTTTTTTCCACTTTTGAAATGAAATTAATCAAGCAAAATCAATGATCAACTGCTACCTTATCCTTTAATTGTCAGCTTTTTTATACTTGAAGATTACAATTTTTTATAATATTTACTTTAAAACTATTTATTTGCTCATTTAACAACAACAACAACGACCCATAATTTGTTATCTTTTTCAATTAAACACATACAAGAATTTCAATTTTTTTTTTCTCTTATCACCGTATTTTTATAAAAAATATTTTTAATATCAAAGTACTTTTACTATTACAATGAAGCTCATATCTGTTCTACAACAAATATAAATAATAAAAAAAAAATTGAAAACAAAACGATTCCCAGTTTATGACTGATATAAAGAGTGAAGTATACGGTTTATATTTTTTTTGTTGTTGTATCGTATCACTGATGATAAAATAAAATTCAAAAAAATATATATTTTACGTAAACAAATTTATTTGAATTGATGTTTTTTTTTTTGTTAACTCACATATGTTTCTTATTATAATATTTTATTCTTTTTATGAATTTTAATATTCAAACGGTGAATTTTCGTATCAAATTGATATTATTCGGTTTTTTTCTGCTTATTTTAGTTTAAATATAACATTTAATACAATGAATCTCTTTTTTTAATTCCTTATTGTCAATAATTTTATTTAATCATGAAATTTGTCTTAAATTTCATGAAAATATTAAAAAAAAATAACTTTAAAGTTGAAATTGACTTAAATTTAAATTGAAATTAAATTAAAATGAGTTAAGACACGATAAATTTCAACGTTTGAATCGTGCGATGAACAAAATCCAACTGAATAACAGACAAAAATCAAGTTTGGTTTAAAGTCTCTCTCTCTGAATAAAAGTTATAACTTATAATAATAATAATAAATAAATAAATGTAAAAAAAAAAACTTTAAACTGAAATATAAGGCATGGTATGGTAACAAAACAAAAAACTTGTATGAAATGAAACAAAAACAAGACACTCACTGTTCAAATACATGCTTAGTTTGTATGTTAGACAGGTTACGATGAGTTCTGTGAAATTGAATATTGTTTTTTTTTATATACTGATAGAGTTGTGATTGAAAACAAAAGATTTTGATGTTAATTTAAAATGAATTGCAATATTTATTTTAATATAAAAATGGCTTCAGTGTCCCTGCCTAATTAACGATCCTCTTATAATATCAACACTGAACAAACTTTAATAATAATTTGCGTTGATTTTCAGCTTAACTATGGTTTAAAAAAGTTGTTCCATGTTCATTTGAAACGTATGTGGTTCAATGGTAAAATAAAAAATAAAAATTTCATAACAAATTAATTTAATCATTAAATTTCGCACAGTGGGTTCATCTCATTGCAAAAGTGATCAAAAGTCATTTTCAGCAGAAAACTGAAAATTAGTTCAATGGAGCTTCCATGTCAAAATAATTTCACTTAACGATCAATTCATGATTTGAACTGCATGTATTACATATATACAATGTCTTGAATGTACATAATATGAAATAATCGTTTATATGAAGCTTAAAGTTAGTGAACATGAGATAAATGTAAGCTTATTATTATTAACTTTTATAAGTTTCTTGAAACCGCATGATCATGATTTTTTTATCCATATATTGTATATAAAATGAACATAAGAGAAAAAAAATATTTTTAACGGATTTTGATTGGAGTGGGATGGATCTATTCACTTTAATTACATATTGAAAGCTGAACGATGATCAAAATAGGACTCTTTGAGACCGCGGTGTTGCCCTTGGAAATCCTAACCTAAGTTGAACGTTGATGTATGGGATTTAAGTGAGAGCTTAAAATTTTTGTATCATCACATATCAAAATTGATAGATTTTTATTGAATTTCCTTTAAAAGGTGAAATATGACCAGGCAAAATGAAATTCTGAGGAATTGGAAGGATTTATGTCATAGTGAAACTTCAATAGAATCGGTAATTTGAGATTAGCCCCATATGGAGATTTTTTTCTTTGATGAACCATCGTAAATAGAGATGTCGGTCCGAGAATTCTCGGTCGAGAATCTCGGCGAGAATGAGCTTAGTTCTCGTTTCCGATTCTCGACCGAAAATCAACCGAGAACGAGAATAAAAGCAGATCAACAACCATTACAGTTTTAACACATTGTGCTCAGTTTAAGGCTTGTGATATTTTTCGATTACAGAACGTAGAAAAAATATGAAAGTAATTTAGACAAGAAGATATCTAAAATAATTTTTTTAAAAGAGCAACGAGCAAGCTTCAGCATTTCGAGTTTTGCCTTTTCATGTTTTTGAATAAAAATAATTAAGGGGTTTCATTAAATAAATGAAAGTGAAACTTAAATTGAAAAAAATACAGAAATTTGTTCCTACGAAGCTACGCAAATTTTGTCAAAATTAAATTCATCCGCCGATTTCAGAAGTTTTTAGTTGAAAATTTGATGTTAGTATTGCCAGCACCGTACTTATTACTTATTTTTTGTAGTTTTTGCACAGTTTGGATTAAATTACCCAGATTTTCAAGTAAAAAGACGTGTTAACAACCCATAATAATAAAATAACCCCGAAATTAATGTCAAAAATGAAGATAAGTAATTTCTGCAATAATTCACAAAATTTTTATGAAATTTTAGCTACTTTTACCCTCTTTTACTTCATGTATGTTTGTAATAATAAAAGAATTACGTTTTACACGAAAATTATTTATTTTTTATAAGAAGTAAAATAATAAAACAAACTTTCAATAAGATTTCATCCATGAATTTTTTAGGGCCACTCATGTAAATGTAATTTCATCTGTCGTTTTTTTAAATTAATCTACAGATTTCAACTATTTAATGAATACCTTTATTAATTTAAAAACTAGATTGTAGTTTTTGTATTCAGAAACAGATATATATTGGTAAGGATTTGAGTGACTTCGAATTATTTTAAGATAAAACCTGGAAAAGAGCACTTCATTTAAAACTTTTATATTGAACAAGACTTTCTCAAATAGAAGACTTGAATATTAAAAGTAATTTATTTGAGTAATTTATTAAAATTTATAAAATAATTTTTTTCTCGTTCTCGTCCGGGATTCTCGATTTTCTGTGGTTCTCGCTCTCGATTCTCGATTTTGACCATTCCCGGGAAAATCGACATCTCTAATCGTAAATTTCAGACAAAAAGAAATTTTTGTTGTCTCGGTATCATTAAATTAACCACAAAAGCCTTATTTTTCACTTTTTAGTGCGAAATTGAAAGAACAACGTAACAAATAAAGACTCAACGTAAGAAGAGAAAGAGCACGCTTTCTCGAACTCGTTACTTTTTCATTAAAAATAACACTCAGTCCAAAATCGAATGAAATTAAATTTCCATCTAAACTTTTTCACCTTCAAATATTACGAGTTTTCGAAAAGTGAACTCAAAAATATAAAACAAGCGAAAAAAGTTAAATTTGCACTCATCTGTCCATCAGTCCGTGTGTGTAAAAATTGCCAATCATTAAAAAAAGTCGCCAATTATTAAAAAAAGCCACCTATCATTAAGAAAAAGTCGCTAATGATAAATAAAATCAATAAAAAAATTAACAAATATGTGAGATTCTGGAAATACTTTAAAGAATTTAGTCTTAATATTGAAATTGCAACAGGATATTTTTTCAATTTCGCACTAAAAAGTGAAAAACAAGAATCTTTAATTTCTTTCTTTTATTTATCGCAGGATCAGTCCTAAATTGATAATCAAGATTCCAATCAGGGTAAAATCGTATTTACTTTGAAGCACATTTTTTCTTTTTATCAAAGTGTATCAAAGCAACCTGACCAATAAAATGTTAACTAGGTCAATACCTAATCAAATTTCGATCAACAATGACACAAATGAAAACTTGGCTTCAAATCTAATCTTATCGAAATTAATTGAAAAATAGATCAAGGTAGTTCAAATTTCGTTAATTTCATATCCCTGAGATAATTTTTTTAAAAATTTGTCTGAACTGGATTTCACCGTCAAGAAAAATTCATATCATCAAATTCTTTAATTTTCCTATCAAATTAGTTCGAATTTAATACACGAGTGCCTTTGAATGTAAATAAGTGATAAAAGTCCTAATTGATTGAAATTAATCAAGAAAAGTGTTTATCATACAAAACAATTGAACTATTTTGAGTTCAACAGAGCAATAAAAATCTAATCTAATCAAAATTGATCATTTTCAGTTCCTTAACTCCTCTTCTTCTTATCAATTACTGTCAATTCACTTGCCACTTTGAGGAGTGGAACTCAAACCATTTAAAATTACATCACATCTCAATACATGTTAATTTTTTTTTATGTACTAGCAATAAAACACACATTTTGTAACCAAAACAAACAACATTGGCAGAATGACCGGTAACATGTCAAAGCGCATGCTCAAAACAAAAGTAAAATTATTTAACATGAATCTACATATCTCAACACATTCCTCATTATTTTTTGTATTATTGTTATTATTTTTCATTTTACTACACACTGACTCGCTCTTCTCCTCTAAAACTACCGTAAATTTCATTCATACACACACTTTTACAATTTTGCGTCATACTAACATACATAACACACAAATATTTTATAGTCATATGTTGAACTTGGCTCGATAATGCGTGTGTTGTGTTATGACTTTTTATTATTCAGATAAGAGATTCAGAGCAAGTTGAACCTATTTTTGTTTGGAAGTTGACTGTCAAAATAAAATTAAATTAAAAAGAAAAGTAAAAATAACAAGAAGAGAAGTGGAATGATCGAATCAGGTCTGTGTATGAGTGAGCTTGATTTAATTGAGACAAAAATATCACTTTAATGGTTACACTTTGTTGTGGCTTCCAAAAATAAATGCTTAGTACGGTAACGCGTAAGTGACGTGATGGTGGAAAGAGCTAAAAATACGTTTGTTTTTCAATATTAAAGAGTCAATTCATTTACTTTTGTTTTTTTTTCATTCAATTTCACACTCACATACAGTGAAATACAAAGAAAAAAAGTCTAAAAAATTATTTTGATTTTTCTCTGCTGTTATTATTATTGAAGTGCTTTTCATGATACAATGTGGTTGTGATATTATCAAAAAAATTCAATTAAATTATTCCAATTATCATATAAAATGTTCCTTACTCAATTGATAAATAAATTTAAAAAATTCCGGACTGAAAGACATGAAGGTGTGTGATTTTTTTCCATTTTCCTTAATAAAATTCAAATAGCGACACTTTTCGTGTGTGTGTATACGAGGAACGCGTGTACGCAATTTCCCTTTTTGTTACAATAAAGGTCAAATTTTGGAAATGAAAAAAAAATTAAATTAATTCGTATTTTTATTTTAATTTCAGACATAATTTGTGGACCGATGTATTCCGGGGCAACACCATGCCCAATAAGAGCACCGCTTGTTGTGGTCGTTGTGGGTCAACCATGTCGCGGAAAATCATTGGCAGCACAAAAGGTTGCCCGTCAATTGTGTTGGAAAGGGGAACAAGCTAAAGGTAGGTCATGTCTCAATATTTTTGTTTATATTTAACTTGAAATGTCATAACAAGGAAAATAAATTTATCGAGTATTAAATTTCATTGTAAGCTACATTAGCCTTTGATTTCTTTTATAATCTGATTATGTTTCATGTAACGAGTTAATTGAATATTTTTCATTTAATTTTTTTTTTAGTTTTCCCTGTGGAAACAAACGCCACTGCTGAAACCCTCAATGAAATTAGTCAGTGGTTCAATGAAGGAAATAACGTTGCAATCATCGATGGAATGCATTTGACCCGTCAATCACGTCAATTTGTCTCGATATTCTGTTCAGAATTTGTCTACCATTATCTCATAATTGAATTTACGTGTGATGAAAAGTCGTTACATGACAACATTGAGGATACGATTCAATTCTATGAGAAACTCGATAAGAATGGGTGTGATTGGCGTCGCAAGATTGAAAGTCAAGTTGAGCAATATAATGGAAAATTTGAGCAATGTAGTCCCAGTGAAGGACCCCTCATAAGTGTCAACAACTCGGAGAATCCAATGTATCATTCTGTTTCGGCTAAAGGTGTTCAAGGACCGCTACAAACGTCAATTTTGGGTAAATTAGCATCGCCTGTCATTAGAAGCAAAGTTTATTATTTTAGTCGAGTAAGTTTCAACCTCTTCTTTAAGCGTAAATATTTTAATGAAATTTCATTTCAATTTTAGCATGGTGAATCTGAATTTAATGTACTTGGACGTATTGGAGGTGATGCTGATCTCTCACCAAGAGGACAAAAATACGCGGAACGCCTAAAACGTCAATTAGAACTTCAAGGATCGGCCAACCCGAAGCTCGTAAGTTGTATTTAATTTCATTTTCAATTAAAATTATAATTAACTTTCAAAACTCATTCAGATCTGGACATCGGAATTTCAACGTACAATCCACACAGCAAAGGATATTCCTGGACCTCGCGCTGCCCTCAAAGAACTTAACGAAATAAATGCTGGCATTTGTGAGGGGCTAACATATGAGGAAATTCAGGAAAAGTATCCATCGGAATTTGCATGGCGTGACCAGGATAAACTCAAATACAGATATCCACATGGTGAAAGTTATCTAGATTTATTACAACGAACTGAAGATGTCGTACAAGCCCTACTTACCACAACCGAGACCCTCATTGTATCACATCAGGCTGTACTCAGATGTATAATGGCCTATTTTACCGGAACAAAGCCAGGTGATATCCCATACATTAATGTGCCATTACACACACTTCTCATTGTCCGCTCCTATGGATATGACTATGAAATTGAAACAGTTCCACTTAAGGTTGAATGTGTTGATACTTATCGTATTCAACCAAAGGTAAAATTTATTCACATTAAATGAATTTTTCATTTAAATATTAACCGAAATTGTAAATTTCAGGACTGTTCATTATCCCGCACAACCGCAGACGCACTTAAGACAGTCCCAGCCCACTACGACTCCCCGATTCAACAAACAATAAGCTAGAATATAACTGATTTTCCGAATTGTAGTGATGTCATGCCTTCAGATCACAAGAGAATGAAACGTGACGCAGAATAAATTTATTAAAATAACCTTTAATTGGCAAAATTTTGACAAAAAATTTAAAATTATTTTTTTTTCTGTTATAAATTTATAATTTTATTTTATTTTACATTTATTTTGAGTGTTAAAATTGTTTATTTCTTCTAAATTTTATTTTAAATGTTAATCAAATAATCAAAAAAAAAATAATGATACTAATTTTATAGTGATAAGCAATTTTTATTATTGCAATAATTTAAAAGATATTATTCTTAAGATTGAAACACACACACAAAAAAAAATAATTTAAGTTAAAAGTCAAAATATTATGAATAAAATTAACAGAGAATGAGATTTTTTTTCACTTCAATAAATTTAAAAGCACAAAATTAAATTTAAAAATAAAACCGTTAAAATTAAATTGAAAAAATAAGTAAAAAACGCATTTATTCAAAAAAATTTGATGGCATTCATTTGATAAATGCCGATTTTTTTTTCTTGTTGCTTAAATGCTATTACAATAAAAAAATACAAAAAAAAACAAACTTAATCGAAATATAAATTTAATAAGTAAACTTGAAATATGAGGTGATTGTGATGAAAATAAGGCTAATGCAATGATAAAAAAAAATTAAGAGAGAATTTAAGTGAAGAACTGATTCGAGATATTGAATATTTTTATAAATTCCAATGAAACGGAGAATGATAGAGGTTGATTACAAAAAAAAAGTGAATAAAAAAAAATATAAAAAATTAAAAGTAGTTTTGTAATTGTTAAAAAACTAGAGAAAAGAATTAAACTTTCAAAATTCTTGTTCGTTACAAAGAAAAATTTAATATGAATGTGAATTGTATTCGAATTATATGAATAAAAATCAAATGAAATTAATTCAAAACAAAGAATTTATACTAGAAAACTTAAAATTTAACAATAAAAAATATTCAATGCAAACATACATTAAACCAGAAACTTGGACTTGATCTGTTATTTTTAGAAGAAAAAAAAAATTAAAGTAATTCACTGAAATTTATAACGGTCTTATAAGTTGAAATATAAATGAAAGACCGTTGTAGACTTGAAAAGAGTTGAAATTAAATAATAATACAATAAAAAAAATAATTATATAAATAAATAGATTTATTTTTACCACTCACAAAAATTTCTAATAAGTGATTAATTATTCTAAAAAAAAAAACAAAAATGAAAAAAAATATATATAGACATTAATTGGAACAGAAAATCATTAGAGAGCATCATAAAATGCTTTTGATTGATTCTATAAATAATATAAAAAAAAAAACAATAAAAATATATTAGTGATATGTCAAAATAAAATTAATTATTATCATAAAAAAATTTAAAATTAAGTGCATTTATTTTTTATCCCTTTCAAGACCCAATAGTGACAGGCTTTAATTTCAACGGAATTGCAACACAGTTGCATATGAAATTCAAAAATTTTACTTGAGATATGACCTTTGAATGTTGTTTTCTTCTTGTATTTATTGAATAATAATAATTAACGTCATACAATATTAATTCTTATCAATAGAATTTAATAAAAAAAAATTATATAAACAAAACATTTTATTAATCATAAAAACGAGCAGCAAACAATATAATCTTTAATAGGTGTGTCGTTTCATTTCAAAGTTTAAGTAATTCGTCGTAAAATTTTCTGAGCATGATTTTTTTGTGAAACATCAGAGGTCAAATAGATAACAACACTTTCATAAAAGCAGAATTTGTTTTCTTAATGTTTGTCCTCTATACAAAGTCTCGGGTAAATAAATACATGAAACACATGATTTTTGTAAAAAAAATAATATTTGTGTTTTGATGTGTTGTTTTTCTATTAAATGTAGAAAAATATGCTAAAAATAATTTTTTTGTTGTTTCTTTTCTGGTTGGATATTGGAATAAATTTTTAAATATAAAAATGTGTTATGTTATGCATTTTTCTAGAATGGAAAATTTTGTTTTTTTTCTGTTTTATTATCTAATAATAAAAAAAATAGAAAATCACGTGTTTAGAAATGAAATGTAACCAGATGTAAATTTAAGAGTTAAAAGGAAAATCCCAGTTTAAAAATAGAAAAATTGATGTAATAAACACATTTCATCCTTAATTTGTTTTGGACATCCAATTTCATTGAAATTTGGAACATTTTCCTTGTAATTTCTCTACTATTACAAGACTATTCATAAGACTTTTAGAAAATCATGACTCTTTCAGCAAAATACATCTTTGCTTACTGCTGCAGAAGCTTTGAGTCAATTTAAATGCTCAATTTTCAAAGCAGATGTCATTTTAGGTGGAGAAATATCCCACATCCCTCATAAGAGATGATTAGACGGACTCTAATAATTCGATGAGAAAAGCTACACACAGTCTTCAGTTGCTTCTCTGAGTACTTTTGAAAACTGTTGGTGGTTTTACTAGCAAAGTAAAAAAGAGAGTACAGATCACCTGTCTTCATAGACCATATTGATTCTTAGTCAGCAGCCAAAACGCTTAACTGACACCCAGACTATCTAATCCAGGAAACCTTATATAGTTATGATGATCAGAAATTATCCTATAACCAGTTCTTTCTCGCACAGATGTATTCGTCGGCAAAGAAATTTTTCGCTAATTTTTTCGTCGCATATAACTCACTGAAATGATCTCTATTATCAGCTTTGATCCGCTTTGCAAGAGCTGTAAGCTATTTATGACTTTGCTATTCATCTAGGACCAAAAATTCTCTTCATTCTTGAAAGTATTGATCAACTTCCACATTTTACTCAAATACCAGTCAAAATCTCAAAGAAAAATATTCAGCTCCATTTCGCTTGATCCGTGCATAAAGACAAAAGCCTATGCTTATACAGAGGTAAAGTGTTTTTTTATTCATGAAGAGAGTGATATGAAATTTTCATTCCATATCCTCATAAATTTCACTTCTAACAATAAACCTTTAATGCATTGTCTCAGAATTTTATAATTATTATAAATGCAACACCATTGCACCAACAATTACTCGTATTGAGGTGTGTCTATAAAATACATTGAACAGCATAATCGGAATGGTGATCGAATCAAATGTATCTCTTCACTGCCTTTACATATTCAATGTGTATTGAGCAAAATCTCAACATTAATTTTATTTTAACTCATTCGCGTCATCCGTTGCGTCAACGCAACAACTACTTTGAGGTCACTTTTCTCGTTAATATCAAAAAATTTCTTTGTCAATCTTTTTTAAAATCTTAATATAAGATGTTTTGTATCAAACAGTTGGATGGTTTTTGAATTTAAACCAAAAACTAAAAAATTATGAGCGAAACTTTTAAGAAAAATCGCGTTTTTTTCATTCTCGTACAAGATTTCTGTATGTATTTGTGTAGCACTTATACGTATTTTATTTTGGCTCTCCTGTAAAATTTTTATTTGAAACCTGAAATTTTCATCGAAGAGAAAGTTGTTCACTTTTACCTAAAGAATAGATCGTAGAAGAACTTTTTGTTCAAAACTCAATATTTCTAGGAGCGGCGTCGAATGAGTTAACGATAACAAAAAATAATAAAATCCAAAAATATTTAATGACAAATAAAATTCACGAGGACCGTAAAGAGATAATGAGGCTAATACTGGATTTCATTTCACATTTCGCGCAGACGTACACCGGCTTTGTCATTGAATCGACTTTGAAATTTTCTACAAACAGTCTATGAGTTTAATTTCCAATTGGAAGCCAAGCGGAGAACATCTTTTGATTAACAGTAAGTGAAGAAGAAAAAAAAAGATATTTTTTAATTAAAACTTAGAAGGAAAAAAATTTTCCAATAAGACTACAAGTGATAAAAAGTAGATAATAAGTGTTAATTAACTTGAATAAAACAAGATTAAACTGTTCCATCAGTGGTAAGATGATTCATGCATACTTTTGGCACTACATTTAAAGTGAAACTTCCTTTTTTTGCATAACCTGCACATTAACAAGAAAAAAATAGAGTGAGACATGTTGTAACAAAATGAAATCGATTGAACTCATAACTCGGACTTGAAATTTCTTTGCAATGAAATCGAATTTCATGACTTAAACAAGACTTTTCCAAGTTTGATTTGCCAGGATCATCATCAGATTTGACCTGGACAAACTTTAATTGACCTTATCTGATGTTTTACTTTCATTTTTTATCAGACAGATGATGATTTTTATCTCACAATTGACTTGTGACCTTTTTTTGACCTCTAACTTGATCAGCTGAATGCCCTCGGAAAATAAATCGATAATTTTTCTATGAATATATCCAGAAAAAAGGTCAATTTAATTAAACTTCCGAAATTGAATCAATGATCATTTCTTTTCAATTCTTATTTTTCAATTTCAATTCCGGCAAATGATTGCATAACATTTTCATCATTTTGTAACAGCAATCAGAAGACGTCTCCCATAAATTGTTTTTTTTCTGTTAAAATGAAAACTCTCATACACACGTATGTCTGTAGATAGATCTGTGTCTATGAAAGAAATACAAAAATTGTTCTCGTGTTTTCGAAGTGTAAATAAGCAGAGTGTGAGAGTAAAAAATACACGTAGACCTCGTAGAAAAATCAAATCAAATTCAATTTATATTTCATTGGAAAGTGATTGTGAACGTAATTCAATTTTACACAGACAATTGCAACATGATTGCGTTGGAAAATTATAAATATATTCGTAAAAACACGTTTTTTTGGATCATACTGACCGGTACTTTCATTGAAGATCATAAATTTAAGTTCATTCCCCTTATTTTTTGTCGTTAGACACATAAATCAATTGATTAAATAACTTTCATTTTGCACATCCAAGAAAAATTGGATAATTTATGTTAACATGAAATTCACCTGCATTTAATTGCTCGCTCGTGTCATGCATATTTGAACTTGACCTTACCTTTTATTTGATAATAATTATTTTGAGTTGCTGTTTACTGAAAAATTCTATTTTTGTCACATAGATACACGAAATTCAGAGATTCACAAAAGAAAAATAAATAATTTTCACTTTCTGTGTTCGATGTTCAAGTTCAATGCCAAAAGTATTGTTATGTAATCATCTTCTTGATTCAATGCCAAGATGATATGGAATTTGTTTGGTTTTATCTTAGTGATTGACAATAATATTTTTTTTATTATTTCATTTCAGAAGCAGTTGAACTCTCTTAACTAAAGCATCATGTCTAAAATCGGTATTAATGGATTTGGCCGTATTGGTCGATTGGTATTGCGTGCCTCAGTTGACAAAGGTGCCCAAGTCGTTGCTGTCAACGATCCCTTCATCAATGTCGACTACATGGTCTACTTGTTCAAATATGACTCCACTCATGGACGATTCAAGGGAACAGTTGAGGCCAAGGATGGCAAGTTGATTGTCAACGGCAATGCCATTACCGTATTCAGTGAACGTGACCCCAAGGATATTCCATGGGCCAAAGCTGGTGCTGAATATGTTGTTGAATCAACTGGTGTCTTCACCACAATTGAAAAGGCCTCACTTCACTTGCAAGGTGGTGCCAAGAAAGTAATTATCTCTGCTCCATCAGCTGATGCTCCAATGTTTGTATGTGGTGTCAACTTGGAAGCCTACGATCCATCAATGAAGGTCGTCTCAAATGCATCATGCACAACCAACTGCTTGGCTCCATTAGCTAAAGTTGTTAACGATAACTTTGAAATTGTTGAGGGTTTAATGACAACTGTCCACGCAACCACAGCTACACAAAAGACCGTTGACGGTCCATCAGGTAAATTGTGGCGTGATGGTCGTGGTGCTGCCCAAAACATTATTCCAGCTGCAACTGGTGCCGCTAAAGCTGTAGGCAAAGTTATCCCTGCCTTGAATGGTAAATTGACTGGTATGGCATTCCGTGTACCAACTGCCAACGTTTCAGTTGTTGACTTGACATGTCGATTGGGCAAACCAGCCAACTATGAAGCCATCAAGGCCAAGGTTAAGGAAGCTGCCGAAGGACCATTGAAGGGTATTTTGGGATACACTGAAGACGAAGTTGTCTCATCTGATTTCATTGGAGACACTCACTCCTCAATCTTTGACGCCAAGGCCGGTATTCCATTGACCGATTCATTTGTTAAACTTATCTCATGGTACGATAATGAATATGGTTATTCTAACCGTGTCATCGATTTGATCAAATACATGCAAACCAAGGACAAATAAATTGGCACATAGACACTCCATTTATCTCTGCATCACCAGTAATAAGAATAACAATACAAATAACAACTTATAATTAATCGTCAGCTATTTCGTTAGATTAACGTCTATCAGCTTTTAACTACCATCATTTTATTCTCTGTTTTTAACTTAAATAGTCATTAATAAGTACTCTGTCGTCTTTGAACATCAAATTACGTTAAAATTGTAATAATAAAATACACACAACTTTTAAACTATAATGTTATTGAAGTGAAATAAAGTAAAGTAATGTAAACGTTATCAAGAATAGAATTTAACGAGTTTCAGTTCAACATATCCCAAATAAAAATACAAAATTTTAAGCGTTTTGCAAAAATACATTTTATTTTCCATTTTTTTTTTATTAATAACATTTGAGTTAATTACATTTTATTTTCTCTAAATTTATCGACACACAAAAATTTTCCACATTCAATATAAATTTAAATTTTTAGTTCAAAATTCTCTTAATATACATATTTAAATTGAAATTATTTTAATTTTTTTTTCCAATAAATTTGATCATTTTTTATTCAAATATCTCGAATGGATCATTTTTTTAATACTAGGCCACTACAAATGAAATTCAAAGTTCTGTCCAAGCCCCCTTTGACGGTCAAAGTCCATTGGCTAGAATTATTTGACATTTGATGATTTCACATATAAAAATACGTGTTTCTATGGAAAATTAATATCAAAATGAAATTATATTCTATGAAATTTGCCAGGTAAGAAGTAGAACGAGATCCAAAATTTTCATTTTTCGCGGCCTTATGTCAAATTTAACTAAAAAAACTTCTGATTCAGAAAATAATTTGATTTACAAATTAATCTCTATCGTATAACTTTACAGGACACCCATACACGCGTGCATGGTACCTTCTCCCGAAAGGTCAAAATCGAAAAAGCCAAATATTTTCTAATTCAAGAGCGAATAAAGGTCAAAGAACTCATTTTGACATTCCTCATACAAAATTGTGACGTTTTCGTATGTGTTTCTATAGAAAATAAACGTCAAAATGAAAATCTGTTTTATGAACTGGTTTTGACTGTCCTATTACAAGGCTTACATGGACCACCTAACTTGGTTTGGCCTATCTTTAAAATGAAAAATAACGTATTTCGAGATTTCATTCATCATCATGATTTTTTTGAAATAGTTTGGCTAATGGCTTAAAAATCACTGAAATATAATTAAAATGAGCTTATTTTAATTTTTTTATTGGAAATTAATATTTCTGTCATTCAAATGGAATGAAAATGACTCATCTTGTATATTTTTCATATTTCTAGTGATTGTATATGATTTGTTATCTGACTATAATATTATTTTTTGTATTATTACTCAACATTTAATATTAATTTTTTTTTCATATTATATACTCATAATTATAACACTTAATTATCATACATGAGAGGCGTGAGATTTTTTATAAGCTATCTAATTTAAAATAAAATATATTATTAAAACCCGTGAAAATTAATATACAATGTTTGTGTAATTTTGGTTATCTATAATTTTTTTTGAACTGTCAAATTTGATAGAAAATTGTATTGTAACAAATTTTTATTTTTCCTTGTCCAATCCAGCATGCTTACGCTTTATTCTAGCGTATGGACCTGTGAAATTTAAAAGAATCAGATTAATTTTTCTTTCATGTATTGGCATCAGAAAATTAAATGGAATATTTACCGACAGCAGGATCTGTAATGAAATCATAGAGCACTTGCACCCATGAATGGTGTTGAGGTATATCGTCATAAAATTCTGGAGCGATTTTCTTCACAAGTGGAAGGCGGCATCCAGGAACCGCTGGAAAATCATGATGTTCATTGTGATATCCAACATTGAATGTGATGAAATTCAATGGACCATAATATGAATATGTCTCGAATCCCTTTGCAAACATGTAATGCTCCGAGATGAAATGTCCCGCAACTGGATGTAAGCCCATTGCAAGTAATGTACCCACAATGAGATACACCAAAATTCGCCATCCACAAAAATAGACAATAAACGCATCAAATATCAACTGAATTATCAAATTATGAACTTCGTGTTTTGTTGGTGGTTTGGGATTCACTACCAAAGGTCGGAAAATGTAAAAAAATGGCTGCAAGCACACCCATAAAAATTTTCCAAATGTCGAGTCGAACAACTTTGCCTCGAGTAAAGTCGGCAAATCAGTGTCAATTATTTCATCTCCCTGATATCGATGATGTTCCAAATGGTATTTTTTAAATGAAATTGACATCGGAATCCCTAGTGGTAAATTACAAAAATATCCAAAATATCGATTTGCAGCTGGACGTGAATGACCAAACGCCAATCCGTGTGAAATTTCATGAACGGCCAGTGAAAGTGAGTGATTTATTACACCACCAAAACAATATGCCACTAAAAATAATGTAAACCATGATTCAACATTTCGCAACAGGAAGCAAGTGATGACTTGTGTGAGGACCATCCCGCCAGCGACATACTTGAAACTGTAATGAAATTTTTCATGATCAAGGTCAAGTTCATTAAGTGAAATGTATGTAATTAGATAAGAGAGACGAGTTTTAGGTGTGTACGTGACTATGAATTGTATTTGATTTGATATCCATAAAATACGAGTCACCTCACACTTTGCCTTATCAAATGAAATTTCAATAGATTGCTCATCTCATAAAAAATTCATACAACGCTAACATGTAATTTTGTTAGAAAAATGTTAGCACGAAACGATTTTTTACTTACTTGGGATCATGTCCGAAAAGTTTTTTAATTTGTGGATACTTTTCTAAAATAAGCTTCCTTCGTGTTGCATGTGGCTCATCCGTGGACACCCACTCAAAGTCCGTCCTAGAGACCTTTTGTCCCATTTTATATTGTTTTAATCTAAGAAATTATTCCAGAATTGAAATTAAGGAGAAAGAAAAAAATTTATAAGGAAAAAATTGTTTTAGATGTTAGTGCGGCGAATTTTTCCAAATAACTAATTAATTGTGTGTCAGCTATACTTTGATTTCACTACATTGAAATTTTGTATATGGTGATTTTTAGAATTGCTAAAATTTGAGGTGTTAAGTAAAAAAAGTTATGATTTCAATCCCGATTTCTACGATTTTTGACACAAGATCGGTGATCAAGTGAACGAGTCACGGCGCCATATTCTAATTAAATTCACAACCTTTTTATTTACATTCCACTTTCGCTTATTCAGACAATCAAAGAAAAAACTGAATTGGCAACTCTGCATATTTTGACAATTTGCAGTGTGAGTCAGAAAACCAAGTGCTCGTCTCAATAAAAATTTAAGATAATTTTCCACAGTATTTAAATCCAAAAATCAATTAAAAATGTCTGCAATTTCCTTATTGAATCCAAAAGCTGAATTTGCTCGTGCTGCTCAAGCACTTGCATTGAATATTTCAGCCGCAAAAGGCATTCAAGATGTGATGAGAACCAACTTGGGACCAAAAGGAACAATGAAAATGTAAGAAAAGTGCAACATGTTCTGAATTTATCGTTTTTTTTTACTTGAAATGGAATTTGACTTACATTCTTAACGAATTTACTTGAAAATTCATATAAATATTTGAATGTGACAAGTAATTTAGATTAATTTTATGTAAAAGTGAACAAAATCACATGATATTTGAATTCAGCACGAGACATAACCTCATTCTGTTAATTTTGTCCGGTGAAATTAATTTACTAAATTTTTCCTTTCAATTTCAGGTTGGTTTCCGGTGCCGGTGACATCAAAATCACAAAAGATGGCAATGTCTTGTTACATGAAATGCAAATTCAGCATCCAACCGCTTCCTTGATTGCTCGTGCCAGTACAGCTCAAGATGATATGACAGGAGATGGAACAACTTCAACTGTTTTGATTATTGGAGAGCTCTTAAAACAAGCTGATTTGTACATAAGTGAAGGATTACATCCAAGAATTGTCACTGAAGGATTTGAGCAGGCTCGTGCTCAAGCCTTAAAAGTGCTTGAAGACATGAAACGTCCAATTGAGACCGAACGCAAAAATCTCTTGGATGTTGCTCGCACATCATTACGTACTAAAGTTCATCCATCACTTGCTGATGTTTTGACCGACATTTGTGTTGATGCCGTGTTGGCCATTCGTCAGGATGGGAAACCCGTTGACTTGCATATGGTTGAATTGATGGAAATGCAACACAAGACAGCTACTGATACATCGTTGATTAAAGGTTTAGTGTTGGATCACGGAGCACGTCATCCTGACATGCCAAAACGCTTGGAAAATTGTTACATTTTAACTTGCAACGTATCATTGGAATATGAAAAGACCGAAGTTAATTCTGGATTTTTTTATAAAACTGCTGAAGAACGGGAAAAATTCGTTTTAGCTGAACGGGATTTCATTCAACAACGTTGCGAGAAAATTATCGCTCTCAAGAAGAAATTGTGTGATGGTACAGACAAGACTTTCGTTGTCATCAACCAGAAAGGAATTGATCCAATGTCGTTAGATGCTCTTGCCAAGGAAGGAATCATCGCACTTCGTCGTGCTAAACGTCGTAATATGGAACGTCTCGCATTGGCTTGTGGTGGAATTGCTCTCAATTCACTCGATGATGTCCAGGAAGATCAACTCGGTTATGCAGGACTTGTCTATGAACACGTTTTGGGCGAAAATAAATACACTTTTGTCGAGAATTGTAAACATCCTCAATCAGTGACCATTTTGATGAAAGGTCCCAATAAGCACACTTTAACTCAAATTAAGGATGCCGTTCGTGATGGTCTCCGTTCAATCAATAATGCACTTGAGGATAAGTGTGTAGTGCCAGGTGCTGGTGCATTTGAAGTTCGGGCTAATAATGCCTTGAAAAAATTCGCTGAAAGTGTTAAGGGAAAGCAAAAACTTGCAGTTCATGCCTATGCAGATGCTTTACTCGTAATTCCCAAGACATTGGCAACCAATTCCGGATTTGATAGTCAAGACTCAATTGTACGCTTACTTGAGGAGGATTCTCTCAATACAGAACCAATTGGATTGGATCTCTCGACTGGGGAACCAATGAAACCTGTCGATTTGGGAGTTTACGACAATTATATTGTCAAAAAGCAGATCATCAATTCCTGTACTGTCATTGCAAGTAACCTCCTTTTAGTCGATGAAGTCATGAGGGCTGGTATGAGCAGTCTTAAAGGATAAATGACTCATCAAATGAAGTTCAATCATTGCACTTTAATATTTTTGCTTTTAATTTAACCTCATATAATTAATCCACGCGATGTTTCATTTAATTTGTACGCCTTATTAATAAAAAAAGAAAACTAATTGTCACTCAATAAATGCATCTCAATAAAAAATTGTCATTTTTACTTTAAAAAATATTTTTTGATTTGTAGTCCAGACAGGGTCATATTGAAGCCAATTGAAATCAATCCCTGATTTTGGGCAACGTCATTATTGAAATAAAAAACCATAATTAATCGGTCTTGATTTGATTTATTTTAGTGTTCATTTAAAAATTGTTTAAATTCCAATCAATTTATTCCTCTTCTTGTACAACTGTGGTCTTCTCTGACACATAAAGACCATCCAAGAATTTACGAATATCCTTATCTTTGACAGTTGTTGATTGTTGGATCAATGCAGCGGATAGTGAAACAGCCTCAATATCGTTTCCTTCAAGGATCAATTCGTCCTTTTGTTTGGCTGAGTTGGTGACTTTGACGCCAGGTTGCATCTTTACGCGACGAATGTGTTTTTCACCCAAGAAATTTCTGATTTCAATCAATGAATTCTCCTCGGAAATTACACAATTGATGGGGAAATGGGCATGTACAGCACGCATTTTGTATTGGAAACCCTTGGTAACACCTGAAATTGTATTTGAAAATTATAATTCATGGAATACAGATAAGAATTGAAATCTCACCCTTAATCATATTTTCGATATGACTGCAAACTGTACGAACAGCAGCAATTTCCTTCTTTGTTCCAAACCATTTCTCGACCATCATCTTCTTTTTGTTGACCATGTAAATGTCCATGGCTAAATGACGAAAACTGCGTTCAAGTTTTCCACGGGGTCCATGAATTTGAACCACTCGAGCCTTAACTCGGGCAGAAACTCCCTTTGGGATGACAACCGCTTGATTTGAATTGATGGTTCTCATAGTGAATCTGAAATGATACGAAAAATTTTTATAAAAATTAAATTTCATGCACACAGACACAATAGAATATACAGAAATCCACATGGTGAAAAGTGATCATTTGTTTATCCATGAATTAGGAAGTTATTTCACATGTTATATCATATTTTTTGATATATTTTGCATTTTTAATGACACTTGATCACTTTTCACATAATTTTGGATAATAAAAATGAGAAATACTTGATTAAAATTAAGGAAAATAAAAAATCGCCAGCTAACCTGCTACGATAAACTCACGAAAAGGAATGTCATAGGTGGCGGAATTTACACGAGAGTTTCTCTGGTGTTTATTTTACGGTATTTTGCGGTTATGCTTACCATTCTTTTGAATTTAAAGCAATCTGACAGTTATGAAATGTCAATTTATTTGAAATGTTTTCGATTTGAATATTGTTGTACTTTAATCAAGTCAATTATTTTATTTTACTTGTCTTTGTCGTTAAAATTGTAAATTTCAAGCTTGATATTTCAAATTGTGGACCTGAGAAAGGAAGCGGAAGTAATTTGATCGACGGATGTATCGAAATCTTACTAATTCATATTTTCTTTGAGATGCTTTGTCGAAATTTTCGTACGATCTTGGTCACTTTATTCAAGGTCTGTATTTTTGACTGCATCTCAGTATGACTTGAGAACTGGTGATTATAGATAGAATTGCTTTTTTGATCCTTTTGTTTTCCAGTTTTATCAACGTGGCTGAGGGTCCTTTCTAATGTCAGCAAAGGTGACAAGCCTGTGAAGCGACTGCGAGGAAAAATTTTCATTTTTCAATTTTAAATTTAGCTCATTTCTGCAAAACCACGAAAAAAATCGTGGTAATTTAGAATCCTAAGGAATTTGCAAAACCGTGGAAAATCATGGAGTTTTCAGATTTGTCAAATCATCGTGGAACTTTCTTTTTTTCCAAAATCGCCAAATCATAAATTTTTCAAAACTCGGAGATTTTCCCGAATTGCCAAATCACGGAAGAGTCTGTGCTTAACCACGATTTTAGAGATTACCACGATAATACGCGGTTTTAAAAAATACCGTGTTTTTACAAGATTTGGATTTGGAAAACTGTTCAGGACGGGAAATGTCCTAAAAATTCAGAAGAAGCAAAATCCTCCATATGCGGATAGAACCACCAAGCACTTGAGTTAACTTCTTTGAAAGAACTAAAATTTTAAATTTTCAAAATAAGACACACAAGAATTCGACTGAGTTTTATCATTTCTAAGTAGCATGTGTTAAATTTATAGCTAAAAACCTAAATCATGGTATTTTGTGCCAACATTTCTTCAGATTCAGTGTGAATTTTAACAAAATTAATTATTTTATTCGTATGAGTTTAATGAAACCATTTCATTGTGAATTCATAACTTAAAAGAGTGAGACAACGCCCTTATTTTTCCATTTCATTACAGCCTTTCAAAAAAATAAGTTCAATGGCTTTTCATTTTCCTCCATTATTATTTTCATTTATATGAAACCACTGTGTGCTTACACAGGATTTATTTTGCTTGCCTTTTAATCATGTAACCATAGAAAAAAAAGACGTGAGTTTTTGTAAATAAATAATGTTGAATGTTGAAGCCATTACATAAAAAAAAAAGCAAAATAAATAAAACAAAATCCCCCCATCTGAATATCCAAACAACATAAAAACCGGTGGTTTTAATACAAATTTTATGTTACTCAACTCCACATCAACCATTTTACATGGGGCTAAACATCTTATTGCTTATGGCAGTGGGTGGAATTGTGAGTGAGTGAAGAAAAAAGGTCGATGAACTTGATGAAACTTCGTTTTAAATGCTAAGAACCACGTGGAATTGTGTGTGAGTGAAATTTCACTTCAACTCAGTGAGTTAAAAACTGTTGCAGGCACAATACTAAAAATATCAATACCGAATCATATTTTGTTGCGCACTAGTGTTTTTGTTCTGGGTGGCGCCTTGTGTGTGTGTATGAATTTGCATGTACGTATATGCTAAAATTATATACCTAGCTCAGAAAAATAAAGACTTCAGTAGGGACATAAGATGGAAACTTCAATAATTTAAACTAAAATCATGCATTTCAATTAAAAAATGTGATGTAACATTGTTTATTCACTTATATCACATCAATCTTTTCGGAACTCTACAAATATTTTATTATGCAGTTCAATTTCATTATCTCATAATTTATTTGAACTTCCACATGTTCTTACATACAAAGCACACTAAATTGAAATGATTCAATATAATTTTCGGGGGGAATGACTTCTAAAATGCGTTCACGCACAATACAAATATATAATTCCATGTTATACTATTTGAACAAACAAAACACAAAAAAATAACAAGACAAAATCTAATTTTAGGTTGTTATGTTCTGAATAAATACAAATATTAAATGTATTAAAATATAAAGAGAATTTTTTGTGTACATTGAGTGCATTCTTGATAGAAAAGTAAAAGTTCATTGGTCCAGTGAACCCAAAAAAGACGACACGTGTAACGAATTTTGTACAGTGTCGTGTTTTTTCTTTGAATTCTTATGTTTTTATTTCATAGAAATTTCATTGATTTAAATAAATCTGTGACTACTCTGTTATTTCTTTCATATTCATATTGATGTAAATTAATGATATTTTAAAGATTATTTACATTATATTTTAAGTGAAGTCACTCGATGGATTGTCAAAATGTGTTGTGCATCATTAATTTACATGTAAATAAGAAATTTAATAGAATTTTTTTTGTGTGAGATGACCAACGACAATATTATTTTATTTTTTTCACTCAATTCTGGAATGCACGTGGATGAATTTAACGGTTTTTTGACTAATTTTGAATATTTATACACAATTTTATTCAATTAAGAAAATCATTTTCAGATTTTTAATCTTTGTATTCTGTGCTTATATTTTGCAGCTTCTAGATCAGATATCAAGGGTAGTCGCGACAGAAGAGAATCAGAACTAAGACCCACGATATGGGATTGTACGGTGCAGTGGTTAGCATGTTGGATTGTCAATCTTAAGGTTGGCAGATTGATTCTCGCTTCGGCCATTAAACTTTACAATCTAAAATGTCCCTTTTTCCGGTTACTCAATTTGAGTTAAAGGCTAGATAAAGGTGGCAACTGCTTGGGGTGAAATGATAAAAGCTAAGTCCCCCGGGTGATGATTACAGGGTTTGCATAATGCACCCGACTAATGGCCTGAGTGCAGGTTTAATAGCCGCCCTACAAATCTGATACGATCTGAAGGCCCACGGTTCGGTTTTGATGGAATCCTGACTGGGAAAGTGCTCAACCATCATGAGGCGTAGTCTGGATTCTTGGTTCATACGCAAAGCAGATGTGCATCAGTCTTTTCGTGTTCAGAGTCAAAATTCAATAATCAAATGAACGTAAGTTAAAATTTTATTTCCTCATTTCATTTCCGTTAAAATTTTATCTTATCTTCTTATCAAATTCTTATACACATTTTCCCTTAAACGTAAAAGTTCATTGACATTTATTCCTATTCCTTGTCTACTTTACGCTGAAATAACATTCCTTTTATATTTTCCTTACACCCAACATCAAACCGTATCATGTTGAAATCGAATAAAAACATCTTAAGACATTCTAGAAAAGTATGGTAAATGTTTCCATGGTGATTTCATTTCACATTTCTTCGAATAAGAAGTCATTGATCCCAAAATTTTCTTATCTTTTCATTCTTAGCGAAAAAATATCTTAACAGAATAACTTTTTTACTACACAAACAAAAATCGTGTATCGTAATTTGTTTTGTAAGAAAATCATCATCATTCATTCAAAGGGGATGCGAAAAATGTTTGTGTGTTTCTGTGTATTATTTTTCATCCCCCTCTCGAATTTCTTCATGAAATGTAAGAAATCTAAGAATATTTTGATCTGTTTTGTATATTAAATGGCAGAAAATATCAAATATCTCTATGAAAGAATAGAATAGGAAAAAAGAAGACAGTTTATATTACATTATTTATATTTTTTTTCTTTCCATTTCATTTTAAGACGGGAAGACACAATGCATTAAGAATTAATGTATGAAATGTGAAATTGATGAGCAGACTGTGAAAAATTCTAAAATTTACACATCAAATCATCGAAATTTTCTTCAATGATATGATTTGAGAACCTGAAAAAGCTTATTTTGATTTGAATTTGACCTCAATTTAATGGAAAATTTAAATTTCAATGGAATCTGTTAAGGGTCTGTTGATAAAATTGAATTTATTGATCGTTTTTGTGAATCATTTTCAAAGAGAATTCAAAAATTTAGGTTCAAATTCTTCAATTCAATGAGAGTTATCAGAAGAAGTAAATTTTTAAGTTAGGCACAAATGCATTTCCAATTTCAAAGTTAAAATTAATATAAAAATGAAATTCCAGAATATTCCATAAAAATTGGAGTTGGATCAATAATGAAGAATAAATTTCCTTTCGCACGTAGACAAATTTTCATATGAGGATTTTATTTTATTTACTTTCACTTGTCATTTTCCTTTTCTACCCAAACATTGAAGTCTAACAAGTGAAAATTTTTCCACATACATTTTAAAATTTATATGTAAATGGTGTTTCCAAGATACTGTGTGTGTGTATTTTTTTTTTAATGTTTGTATACACTTATCATGATGAAAAATGGTTTTTATATTAACTGAAGTTTAGAATTCACTGAATTTAAAATGATGGCGTTGTTCATTATGAATTTTGATGAATTTTGATTATTTTCTATAGAAACACATACGGAAACTTCAAAATTTTGTATGTCAAATTTTTAAATGTCAAAATAAATTCTGTTCTATGGACTTAGCCCGTAATCAAGCCTTTAACTGAAATTGAGTAGCTAGGAAAAGGAACATTTGAGATTGTAAAGTTTCATTTTCCGCTATTGTGGCGCTACGATTACTCACGTAAATTTGAAATTTGGGATCGGAATTGATCCCATCATACATGAATTGACCCATCACCACGACACGTGTCAGGAGTCTAAAAAAGAATTGTCTTGCGCATACACTCCACTTCACACACAACTCCAACTCTGTACACTCAAACACAAGAGTGAAATGAATGAAAACATTGAATATATATTTTTGGGGAAAGTTCAATGAACTTGAGTTATTATATAGGTCAATTGTAATACGAGCACTTGAATGAATGAATTGTCTTGATAAAGTGTATTATTTTTGGAAGTATACACATTTCTTTTAATTCACCATAGAAAGTACTCTAGTATAGTGTGATATACAACAAATGTGGGATATGGTTTCAATTGAAGTTGAAAATTATTAATTCATCACCATTTGTTATTCATATCTAAAATTTAGTTTTGAAATTTTAGTAAATAAATAACTCTTTACATTTTAATTTTCTGTTAAAAGAAATTCTTGTTCAGGGAAAATTTGAACATTTAGTTTAATGATTTATTTATTAGAATAACCCACCTTCTCATACCATTACAAAATATGTTGAAATATCCCTCATGTTTCTGCGTAAATTATGCGTGTGTGTGTGTGTGTGTGGTTACTGTGATTTTTTGGTAATTCCCGACCCGATCAATAATTTTGTTCCTTTATTATCCCTCACTTGACACGAACATACACAAAATTACTTCATTTAAGGGAAAAATGTTGTAACTACGAGTGCGTCATAAATGCGTGTACCTCACACTCCAAATATAATATTACAATATCACTTTTCTACATTTTTGGGGATTTTTTGTTGTTGTTGTTGTTGTGTCGAATACTCAAAATTTAGAGAAGGGGAGAAGATAGGAAATGAAAAGGTTATTGTCCTTTTTTTGGATCAAGGGAGTTTTATTTTCACTAAAATACAATGAGAAATTAGGGAGAAAATTCAACATTGTCGTCATCATTGTCAAAATAATCCGTAGATTTATATAAATTTATTACAGATCTAACTATAAAAGTAACGATTAGGTCAAGCAAATTTTCTTTAAATAACCACAATTTTATTCAATCAAAACCATTAAAAATTTTTATTTCATTTGATTCAGACCACTGCAACTAATTTGAATAAATAAATAAATAAATAAAACTCTATAAATGAATGAATCACGACATCATTTTATTATTTTTTCTTCTATTTTAGATACAGGTTACTTCAAAAAACACAAAACCATGAAATAGACATTCAAATTTATTTTTAAATTATACATATAAAAAAAATATAATGATTTGGTTTTAAAATTACAAACAGCATTTTACATAATCAAAAAAAAAGCATACACACACGTAAAAAAGGTCTTTGAACTCCAAAAAAAACTGAAGTGTGTAACTTTATTTTTTTTCGGGTTTGTATGTAACCACTCACTTGAATCATGCATTTCCTAACACATTTTTACTACCAATATTTGCTTCAAATAAGTAAGAGATATGCGTAAAATGCGTTTTAGTATCCGGAAAATTTTCTGGGTGGAAAATTCGGATGTGGAAAATCCGTGAAAATGAAATTAAATTTGACTTGCGCACATATCACATTCAATTTTTGGACACTAACACAATGAAATGTTTTATTTCTGTATGTTTCATGTAACTATACAGAATATGTGAAATATTAAGCTTAAAATACTTATATTAGGAATGTATGGTGTACTACAGTGCTGTACGGGTGTGTGTGAGGTATGTATGAAAAAGGAGCTTAATTTCGGTGTGCAGTGTTTTCAATGGAAATGTGTTGTTTAAATACAAAAAAATGATCAAAACAAATTTTATGTTGAGTTAGATCATGGTATATGTGTGTAATGATTATTTGAAATGAATGAAAGTAAGTGATTTGTGGTTTGTATATTTTTTTTTATTTTATAAATTTTGTTTATTAAATTTCAATTTTAATTACAAGGTCAATTTACTGATGATGTTTTTAAATGTTTTCTAAATCTATGGTTTTTAGAAAGGAAATTAATCGATTTTAGAATAATCAAATCTGCGGATCATTCTCAAGCTTCTGTAATTAACTTGTCACGTCTCAAGCTCCTTACCAAGTCTCGCAGTAGTGAAAATTGATTTGCCGTTCGACCTATCGATGTAAACTCTCTGATTTCGCCGTTATAAGTTATTTGGCCTACCAGGTACGTATTTTATTTTTTATTAAGGAACATATTAAAAGAGATTAATAAAAACGATTTAAACTATAGAAGACCGAAATGCTGAATGAAGAGTGGAAAAGTACCAAGCTCTAAAGGTAAAAGAAAAGAAGTTCGAAACATTATTAAAACATTAAAATGTATAAGGAATTGGTGGACAAAGCAGCTGAACTCGACAAAGTAGACCATGTAAATACGCGTTATTCATTCGTAGACGAAGCTTTGGACGTTGGTATAGCTCAAGTTCGACTTCTTTTCACATTTATGTCAAATATCGAGCAACCCTAGATTTACGGATATAAAAGAGAAAAATGGTTACTAGGAACGATTTGAAACGTTCTGTGATATTTATGGAGTAGAAGATGATTAAAGGATTACTAAACACTTATTAGTCTATGGCAATTCAATTTCATTGAATTATACAAATATTAAAAGTTAATTGTCCTTATTGTAGTCGAAAACCATCTTGCAGAAATAATGTGAATTTCAACATTGCTAGGTGCCATTTGAAACACAAATTTTAAAACAGATTGATCGCACGCGTCATGAAAAGATATTGAGAAAATTATAAGAACAAATGTTTGACACAGCTTTTTTAGCCAGCTTACAAAGAGTTAAAGGGGAAATCGCACAAAGCGTTAATAATTGCATACTATATTACAACCACGTGTCATGTTAGAGTTAAGAATCTTACGCATTCTCATCTATATTATTTGCAATCACTCAATTGCACTTGTTGCTAATTACATAAAATGTGCATTGAAAATACTGAACATAAACAGAGAGTATGCACTTTGAAGAGAAATCCTTAGAATGCAATAGAGCAAAATTTCATGCGCGACTGAAAGTGCAAGTGCTCTCTCTTTCATTGTATTATTGTATGCACTTTAAAACACAAAATAGTGATGTCACAATTTTTCTCTATTTTTGTACATGATGAGGATGGTGATAGAGTTTTTAGTGAGGTTTGTAACTGCATTCTCTTTTCAATGTTACACGTGCCGGTCGGTCAATGACCGGCTTTGTAAGTTTTATAATGTAACGAGTACATTTATTATATAGTTTGTTGATAGGCAATGCACTATAGAATTGACATTCTATGGAAAACGTATAATGGCTTGTTATCAGGCAATTCATTGTATTTTAAACTACAATAAGTTAAATAAATAAATAAACGATGATTTTTTGGGCTATTTTTAAAGAAATGCGTTAAAAAGATATTAAATTGATATATTGAGCTATAAAAAAAATGAAAACAAGCTGACCAAATAACTGTACGATTGTACCCAAAACCTTACTTACTGTACTTTTATAATAACAACGATTGTATTACTGCTGATGTTGAAAATGTTATGATGGCACGTGTGGCCAATGCACTTTTGATTATGGTATACTTTAAACTTTATTGTACGATGCATTGTTTATTCGTCTACTGATAGTTATAAGTTCAAAATAATCTCATATCCGTCATTGTTGAATGATTTCATTGAATATCAATTCAAATTTACGGTAATTCTGGTGATTTCATCGTTTTTTAATTGACCTCTCAGGAGGCTCTTAAATTAATGTTAATTGCTATAACTGGACTAAAATTTCAATTCATCAAAGTTGACATTAAAAAAAATATTACATCGTTACTCATTCTAGGAAAAGTCTTTAAGTTTAATATGCGTACGTGATAAATAGCTATTTTTCTAATGGATGACTTAAATAATAACAAAAATTCGTAAGAAAACAGATATAGTTCATTTGTATAGAGAATAACAAAAAAAATATTCTTTTACGTTTCAGTTGAAGCAAATAACACGCTTATCATCATTAAAGTTATTGAAATGTAAATTGATTGTCATTCTATGCTTATTTTTTCGTGTAATTTTTTTGACACACATTTCGCTGTTTATCTTAAAAAATTTTTACAACATTCTTATTTTCATGCGAAAAAAATCAGTTTAAATTTTAACTCAAAATACATCTATTTAGAAGAAAAATACGTAAATAACCATGTAGTACAAATTTCAATCTCTCTGAATCATGGCAATGCTGTGCTATAATCTTACATCTATATTAATCACATTTATGACGATTTCATTCATCATACACAATATTTTTTTATTGTTATTATTATTATTTTAAAAGCTATTTAGTACAATGTATAAAAATCTATATAAAAAAAAATTCTCACTACAGTACACGGTGTATGTTAATTTTTTTTTGTTGAACAAAATATTTGAACATGCATTGTGTGTGTAGTATACCATGAAAGACACAAGCTCTTCTTATTGAGTATACACACAATATCAGTTACTTGCCTGCCTCAATAAAGTAGGGCACGTGGAGGCTAGTAACGCGATTTCCAACCAAATGCGATTGTATTTTGGGGAAATGAATGTACGAGGGGATGAAAAGATATGAGATAACAGTAAAAGGTTTATTTGTATTGAAATTTTAATGATTAGGTTGAATTATGATAAATTTATATAATTGTATGTAAAACTTGAATTTGTGAGGAAATACTTGATCGATCCCTTAAATTATCTGTACGTGAAATTTTTATTTCATTTTAACTTTATATGAATGAATGGTACAGTAATATATTTAATGTATGTTTTCTGTAGTATTATACGCGACAGTTGGATTGTATGACAGATACAGGGATGTGGAATCTGATTGGATTGAACTCATAGTGTCATCTTATAAGAAATTCAGTTGTTCCAGCTGTTTAATTTCGTTTGATAAGCGACATGGAAGGAGGAAGTCAATTAAGAAGAAAAATGTCAGAAAATGAGATGGAAAAATTGAAAATTGTTGCCCATGGAGAAAAGCATGGACTCATTATGAAGAGCTGCGTGGTCAAAATAGACCCATTAAAATATTGCTTGAATCAGCCAAAATCACTTGGATTGAATTTGACGCCAAAAGGTAAGTTATTTTTAATTTGAAGTTTTTTTAATCCATACTTACCTTGTCTGTAAATGAGACGATAACCGTGATTTTATATAGATAAATTCTTAACTTAGCGTAGCTTAAACCTTCGTATACATGCATACCTATTTTGAAGACGTATTTGGCCGAAGTAGACCATAGAAAACATTTATTCAAAGCCGTATTATTAAAGAGGTAAGCCTTTTTTTTTAAATTTTCATCTTCAAATTTTAGTTTCACATCTCTGTCTGTACCTAAATAAAATACGTATATTTTTCACACGTACGCCTTGTATGATACACTTAAACGATACAAATTCATAAACATATTTTGCACAATAACTATATGCGCGACAACGATAACAGAGTATATAGCAAAAAGGATTCAGAACATTATTCATACATTGAGCTGATCAGAAATAAAACTGATTTTGGCCCGAAAACATTGCATCAAAAAAAAATTTTTTTTTTCTTTTGTATAACTTACAAATTTTTAATAAGAAGAAAAACTTAAAAGACCTAAAGTGCACTAAAATATAAGCACACTAAAAATTAAATTGTGTAAAGAAATTTAACAAACAAAATAAAATTTAATATATTGAAAGTGACACCGAACATACTTGAACGTTAAATTTGTACAAAAAAAATACACCTTTTAATTAAATTATAATTTAAGTGAATGAATTTAAATATTGAAACAATTTAAGTATTGATACATTTAAATGTATATATTTTGAAACTATTGAATAACTTTATACATCAATCAACTTAAAATTTACAGAAAAAAAATTAAAATATATATAAAAGTTACATGTTAAATCAAAAATTAATAATTAAGTGACGATTCTTGATCAGCAAATTTTTTTTGATATTTAAATTAAATGCTGCAAAACAGAAATTAAATTAACTTAACTGAATTAATCTTGTGACATCTTTATGGGAAAAGGTAAGAAAAGTTCAATTCAAAATATTAAAATTTTATCATTTGATGTTAAATCGAGAAGCTTCATAGTAATAATAATAATTTAAGTTAACGAACATTTTCAATGAAATTTTAAAATTGATTCGAAAACATCCTAAAACTAACTACGTGAATTTTCACTGATATACAATTCCACCAATTCTAATAAGATTACGTTATAACGATTTACTTAAATGAGCCCAACTGTGGTTGTCATTAAATTTTAAAACCATTTTTTTCCTAATTTTATTGCATTTTGATATTATCTTTTTTTTATTTATTTTCTTCTTTATTTCCCTTCGTTCATCATCAAATTTGAACAAAAACCTTTTAACATACATACACACACACACAAACGCATTAACACACGAAATACTGATGAATGTTAGAACCTTAAAAAATACTTTTCATATGTAATATACGTAGAATAACCAAACAATTAGAGGTCGTTTTCAAAGTCGGTGTATTGCCAAAAATATAATTATTATTTTATATGCGTAGAGACTGGCTGCCACATAACACATTGGTGATTGGGATAGGCAAGCAAAACAGACACACACACACACTGATATGCACATATTTACAGAGAGATACAGCATATAAAATTGCCAAAAAAAAATTCAAGGGAAGACAAAGAACGATGGCGAATGAATTGGTTAAGCGTATTTAAATGAAGAAAGTCTCGCAACCGGGATGCGAATGCGGATTGTCTTATCCTCTGAAAGACATGAGCTCCCTACTTTAGCTTTCCAGTTTCTTACTAAAAGTGCTCTTAGATCTGTTTGGTCATCATAAATACATCTCACTTTAAGTCAAATGGACCACGATAACAGTCTGGATTGTTTATGGAAAGTGGAAATTATATTTATCACTAGTGTCCCGCTGGTTTTGGGTTGAGAGTGTATAGATCCGTCTCTAGCAGATTTAGATTGATAGGATGACATTTAAAACTTGTCATCAAAAGCATGCACCATCTTTATCTAGCCTTTAACTCAAATGAAGAAGCCGGAAAGCAAAGAAAACTCTCAAAACCTTGCAAATATTGGGAAATGATTTAGAACTAGAAAAATTGCAACAAACTGAAGAAAAAATTGAAACTTTACCTTTCAAAAATTTAATTTCAAATGAACATGAAGTTCAGTTCAATCAATTGAAAAAAAATTATAAAATTAAAAATTTTCGGAAATTTTCCTTTTGATGTCATTTTAAAATGACATCTATCAAACTGCAACTAATTTCGCATTTAATTTAATAAATCAACCAAAACGCCAAAAATATAAATTCGCCGAAATTTTAATATACATCATACACCGAACACACACATATGTTAGCGATAACTTGACAAACAAAAAAAAAGAAGGAACATTAAATTTATTTTTATTTTGTGCAAGCAAAATGATCACATCAAATATATATTAAGTTAAGATTGGTCAGTTCATCACGTCGTCGTTGATTGTAGTTGTTGATTACATTACAAAGTCGCGATATGAGTACATGATATTTATTATTACTATTATTTTTTATTATTATTATTGAACATTCATACGTGTAATTATCTAAAAAATATAAATAAATAAACGTAATAAATGAATTGAAATTTTTCCATAACAATACTAAATAATTAGTCATTTTAAAGTTAAATCAAACAGAATTATCTCAAGTTAGAAACAAAATTGAAAGTATTTGTGTCTCTATAATATGATTATTTACTATATTTTATTTTTTTTCGCATTTCAATTCAAATTTTAAGCAATACACTTCAGGATACATGTTCTCAGGAATTACACGCGCAATTTTTTTCTTCACTCCTCACCTACCACTGTATACAATTTCTGTATGTACTCATGTTGTTTTTGTTGGAAAGGTCGGTGATATTATTCTTATTATTTTTTTTTTTGTATAATGCAATATACATAACACACTACGTACTGTTTACGACCGAACAAAATATGCTTGTTATTGTCTGTATACACACACATTTTATATGAGACAATATAAAACCGGGGCTATTGGACTCAAAATTTCAGACACACGTGGAGGCTAGTGAATAAAATTGAATGGATTTCGCTGTTTATACTACGCCTTGTATTGGGTGTATGCCGATTCTAAAAATACATACGCTGTATATCGACACAATGGCCATGAATTTATTGTTTTGAACGGTATATATATCAATGTGATGAGGATCGTGACGGTTTTTATTTTGAACGAGACACTTGTACTATCATTTGTGACGTCATTTTTAACTTTTAAAGAGAGAGAAATGTGTTCTTATTCTCATTGAATTGCAATTTATATTTGCATTTGCATTTGAATAGAAAATTTGCCGGTTTTTTTTAAATGAAATTGAAGAGAGAGAGAAATTTTCATGGAAAAATTATTGCAATGCATGATACAAATTTGTACATGATTGCAATAGTATCATAGTAAATGAAATTTATTTTTTTTTATTGAACTCAATAGAATTGAATTCCATTATATATGAAAATAGAAAATTCTGATAATGAATTACAATCCCTTCAATCTTTTCATCCATTCCATGACCTACGTAACGCACTTTTTATTGATCTAAACATTACACGTAAGGGCGCGTGTGTATACACACATATACCTGTAAGTACGCATAAAAGCTTACTTTTTCCAATGTTACATGAAAACATAAATAATGCGTAATAGAATGAGCTTTACACTAATACACTCACAATTTTTATTGTCACTTACACACTTTTACATTGATTGCGTTTCATTTACAACTTTCAATGAAGTACCAGTCGTTTACACTCGTGTAGCCGAAAATGTTACTTCTATTAAATGTTTGAATGCATTTAGAATTCAGTTCGTTTTTAGAACTTGAATGGATCGGTTTAGAAATTTTTTCACTGCTCTAAGAACTCTCTTTTTTGGATTATAATAGAAAAGAATTTTAATTTTTGTTAAGTTTTTTCCAAGTGTTTGGAACACACTCACATACATTGTTTTAGGACATACAAAAAAAATTACAAAGAATTAAAATGTGCAATATTAATTTAATTTAAAAAAAAAGTATTTAAAAAAAAATAATTTAAAAAAAAAAAAATTAAATATTAAAATGCAATTAAAATAAAAATTAAATTTAAAGTACAAAAAAATTAGAATTAAATTTAAAATAAGCTGTAAAAATTAAAAATTTAAAGTACAAAAATCTACCTCAATTAAATTTAAATTAAACAACAAAAGTACAAAGAAAAGTGGCCAAAAACCAAAAAAAAAATTATTAATAAATATTTACTTCTAAAAAATTTATTTCAAATTACTATAAAAAATAAAAAAAATGGATAACAAAAATTTATGGGAAAATAAGCAATGGCTTAAAAATATTCTTGCAAAGTCAGGAACTGAAGTTAAAATTGATAACGTGAAAGGTAAATTATTTTCAATGAAATTAAAGTCATGTGTAGGCAAAAAAAATAACGGAAAAAATTTAAATTAATTTTCACACATGGCATTAAGGAAAATATTTTTAATGCAATTCCTGTACATTTTTAAAAATTTTGTTGCATTCTGACCCTTCTGCTGTCCGTCTGCCTGTCTTTAATAATTAGAATAAACTGCCTGTTCTTATTTAAATGACTCAAAAAAAAGAAAAAAAAATTATTCAATTTCAAATTTATTTTAATCCAAATTACAAAATAAAAAATTCATTAGCACTCAAAGTTTTACATAAACTCATATTTTGTAAAATGCGCTCGTGTATATTGTTCAAGATTGAGTTTTAATTTTTTTATGTTTTTAAAAGAAAAAAGTGTGGGATACTATTTTTTTTAATTTCATGCTCATATGCAAATTTTTTCAAGGATAAGATCACATTCATGGTATTTTCAATCGATTTCCTTAATTTTTGTTTTTTTTTAAATTTTAACTTCATAATTTATTTTAATTTTGATTCAAATATTCATCAATTTTCTTTTATTTTTTAAAATTTAATTACAGAAAAACGCAAGATGGTTTATTACACATCATTACCGTTGATAATGCACAACGAGGCATTACATGGTGCATCTAGTCACAATGGTGGTTGTGGTCCATCATCGAGCCCACCGTCAAGTTCACCAAGACTCCAATTCAATTTAAGTCCCTCACCGATAATCAATTTAAGCAATAATTCAATTACATTACAAACTATTGATTCGCCCTCACCACCACCACCACCACCGACTTCAATCAGCATCCAGCAATTGCATCAACATTCAATGCCACAAAATTACAGCAATGACCAAATAAATCATAAACTAATTAATAACGGCGATTTAAGTTATATCAATATGCAAACACAACAACAACAGCAACAAATGCCTATGCTCCCACAAAATGGAAAGAACTCGAATAAGTTCCGATGTGAACAATGTAATATGTCATTTGGCAGTAAAAGTGCTCATACTAGTCACATGAAATCCCATGCAAAACAATTCCAAACCACACCACAAAATGGAACAAATGGCATTGATATGACAAATAATCGGACAGTTAATCCAGCAAATGGAGCTGATCAGTATCAGTGTGATGTATGTAAAAAGACTTTTGCGGTTCCAGCGAGACTGGTAAGTGAAAATTATTGTCATGTGAGTGTTTAATGGAAATTTAATGAATAATTTTTTTTTATAACAGATTCGGCATTACCGGACACACACAGGCGAGCGTCCATTTGAATGTGAATTCTGTCACAAGATGTTTAGTGTGAAGGAAAATCTCCAAGTACATCGACGTATCCATACAAAAGAACGTCCGTACAAGTGTAGTGTAGAGAGTTGTGGGCGTGCATTTGAACATAGTGGAAAATTGCATCGTCATATGCGCATCCATACAGGTGAAAGACCCCATAAATGTAATATTTGTGGAAAGACATTCATTCAATCCGGACAACTTGTTATTCACAATCGTACGCATACCGGTGAAAAACCATACAAATGTCCTGCTGAAGGATGTGGCAAAGGATTTACATGCTCGAAACAGTTAAAGGTCCATTCTAGGACACATACGGGTGAAAAGCCGTATCATTGCGATATCTGTTTCCGTGATTTTGGATATAATCATGTCTTGAAATTGCACCGAGTGCAACACTATGGTGCAAAATGTTATAAATGTACAATTTGCGATGAGACTTTTAAGAGTAAGAAAGAAATGGAGGCCCATATTAAGGGACATGCCAATGATATGCCAGATAATGATGAAGATGATGAGACTATGCCACTTGAGACTGAAAAATTAAAGAATAGCAATCGTGAAACAAAACCAAAACAAATACAGCAACAACAAACCATGCCGAATCTACCTCAAATGACTCACAATCAACCGGAGTCACAAACGCCAGAAGAAGTAGCCAAAGAAGAGATGAATAGTTCTGAAAATGAGCAATTTTATCGATACTATCAACAACGTTTTGACAACAGTGATTTAGTGACATCACAATATGCCGTACAAAATAGTATGAATCCTGTGGCAATGCTTGCAGCTGCTAGTATGGTTGCTGCAGCAAAAGAGCGTGAAGAGCTTCGTCCACCTAGTAATGCACCATCATTGTCTCCCGTAAGTCTCAGTCCAAGTAGCAATCAAATGCAGATTAATATGAGCAATAATTCAAATAATGGCACATATGCCACATATGAAACATTAACCAAACTACGTAATGGCTCATATTTTACACCGGCAGCTGTGCCTGAATTCAAACCATTGCTCGGCTCATCTGATGAACTTGTTAAAAGAGTTGAAGCTGCATTAGCGGCCACAGAACCAGAAACTCCACCACGATCCTCACCTGAAGAATCTCCCGAGAGATCTTCATCACCCGAAATGGCAGATCGGGACAACAACACCTTACCACCGCGTAAACGTCGACTGTACTTTAACACGGAATCCGATCAATCAGATAATTCTGGAAATTTACGCATGAGTTCTGTCATTCAATTTGCCAAAGCAACATAATTACAAAAATTTAAAAAGAAAAATTGGACAAATGAGCATAATAATCGTATTTATAATTTAAAATTAACCATTTAATCCTCAATTTCATATAAATTTTAAAGGAAAAGACTTGAATATTAGCACTAGTGAACCAGTATATTAAAAAAAATATATATCTTAATCGTACTTGTTTCATCATAATTTTTTTGTACTAAAATTACATTAGTTTATAGAATGTAAAAGTAATTCGAGTTAAAAAAAAAGATTGTAAACTTAAAACCGAATCAAGACTGTCTCAGGAATAATTAAGAGTAAATTTATGGTAACCATAAAAAAAATTTAGAAGTAAAAATTATTTTTGGTCAATTTTGTAAAGTTAAACCAAAAATAATCATTTGCTACTTAAGAATATAAAATAAAATTAAAAAAAATATTTTTAATAATAAAATTAAACATTTAACAAATAAAATGTACAACAAGACTGCGTCAAAAACAATTAAAATTAAGACGATAGATTTTAAAATTCATTCATAATAATCACAAACACCTCAAACATCTCTCATTTGGTCATTAATGCTAATTATTAAAACATTTTATCAATTGAATCGCTTTGCTTCTGTAAAAGCACTGCCATAATATTTTTCATGTTATGGATGTACAAAAATTTATGCAAAAAATCAAATTTCCTTAGTTGCTGTCGAACAGCTTGAAACAAAAATGAAAAAATTTCCTTAATTTCGTTTTAATTTAAAAAAAAAAATATTCAAAATTAATCATTAAAATGTATGTTAAAAAATAATTTTTAATTAAAGCATTTAATCGCTTATAAAACTCAACTTTTTATTTGCTGCGTTTTTTTTCATCTCATCTAAATGTTATTTTTTTTTGTCAAAGATGAGTTCCTGTTGTTTTCCTTGAATCATCAATTAATCATTAAATTTAACAAAGAAAATACTATAAGTGTCATCAAAATTTTTATAAATTCATTGGTAATTAATAAATTGTGCTTGTTTATATGAGAAAAAATTACAATTAAAATAATTTATTATTAAAAATTATAAATTTTGGATGAAAAAAGCAAAATTATGATAACCAGCACTCCTTATCACTGCTTTTACAGTTAAAATATTAAGTAAATTATGTCAAAAATCTCATTTCATTTAAAATAAAATTAAAATACAAAAGTATTCAAAAAAAATTCAATCAAAATAAAATGCATTTAATCATTTTTGTATTTTATATTTAAAAATAAATTACAATAAGGATAACATTAAATTAAAAATAATAATTAAACACAAATCCATAAAAAAATTAAAATACATAAAATAATATTTATATTCATCATTATACATTATAAAATATTTATACAATATGATACAAGTACTATTATAATTATTATTACTATTACATTATTATTGTATTTCATGATAAAAAAATACCTGTAAGCATTATTATTATTATTATTACTACAGAAAAGTAAAATAAAACTAAAAATAATAATAAATGAAGTAAAATTTTACAAAAATACGTTACAAGTTTTTTTTTGTTTTTATTTAAGTTTTTTTGATGAGTTATAAGCAAAAAAAAAACATTTAAAGGTAATTTGTAGGTCAGTTATGTGATTTTATGACAATTTGATGACTTGTTTGAAAAGGTGAGTAATTTGAGATGTTTTCGTTCGAATTTAATCAGAAAATTACTTTTAGATTTCATATGATAATAATTCAGGCCATACTTGGCAGAAATTCTTATGCTTCTTTGAGCCAAATGAGGTTTCTTGTTCTAAAATACGAAGAGACCTGTCGGGATTCTATGGTTCAGTCGAGTATTGAAGAATTTTGTTTTATAAAGCATTGAAATTGCAAACCACCTTGGAAATTTCAACGTGTTGCTGGAGAATTTCCAAAGAAAATTTTGGATTTCTCGATGAAATTTTGCAAAATGACCAAGGTTTTGATAAAATTTGATGCTAAAACATGAAAATTTAGCCAAATTTCAAGGAAAAATGAAAAAGTCAATTTCACTACAAAGAAAACAAGATCAGTGAAGTCTTTAGTCTGCCTTTATATGACATTTATCATGGACTTTTCTATATTACGAACTATCTGGTCGTCCACTTTCAACTTTGAAGGCCGAGAATTTACATTCCCATTATTCATTGCTTTGAGGTTCCGCCACGTATCTGAGCATGACACACTGAATTCAACCTCCTCGGCATATTGACGCTAATAATTAGATTGAGTTTCTCGTATTTTCAGCCGAAAGGCAACTCTCAACTTCCGATACTAAGTTCTGTTTCCAACTGATTGACACTTACTAAACCTTCGATTTAATTTTTTAACGGTTTCGTCCATGTGCTGATTTTAAATTCCATGGAAACAGTAAGCATAGTAACGGTACAAATTTTCTTGGCTAAAATGATTGAATATAATTAAATCAGTCGTTGAAAATTTGTGATATTTATACTTATCTAAGCAAAAATCGGCAGTTCTGAGTTCTCAGAATTCTCTCAATTGAATTGTAGTTCATACATCTGTATGCATCGTGTAGAAATCATGGCTTTATTAATTTCTGCTTTATAAGAGCCATTTACGGGTTAAGTCCATAGAACAGAATTCATTTTGACGTTTGAAATTTTTACGTGCAAAAATTTGAAGTTTTCATATGTGTTTCTATAGAAAATAAACGTCAAATGAAATGTCAAGTGAAAATCTATCATATGCTTGTTAGATTCTTAATAAAAATTGTCTTTATAACGAGAGAAAAGCTCAAAGGCTGATACTTTTCTGTAATTTTCCACAAACGCGAAACCATTAACTCCTTTTTACGATAAAACGATGCAAATCCTTTCCCGGACACTTTATTTAAATTAAAATTACAAAAAAAAAGCGAGCAATAACTTCAATATTTACAAATCAAAACAACATTCCCCACAAAGCATAAACATTCAATTAAATGTCAAAAAAATCACATGCTACTTGGGCTTCAAAACAAAAATTTCATACTGGGACCTTTTTTTGTCCACAGCTGTCAATCCCTTTTTCGTAATCGTCGTGTTCTTATTTGCTTATTCTAATTTTTTCTTTGCACAGTATAAATCAACAAGAAAATTCATTTAAAAGTGTTAATTTACTTCATAACAACATCCTTTTAAAGGATTTGTTAAAAGACAATTAAATTGGTAGGTGTAAAAGTGTTAAAATTCAAAGTAAAAATTTGGATTATTTTTTTTTACATATGAAAGTCATCAGCCATTTTGCAATTCATTTGAAATAATTGTAATGAAAATTATTTTCAATTCATTGTCATTTGAAATTAAAATCTAAAAATGACAAAATTTCAAAGAATGAAATTGAAAGAAAAATTTGCCAGTAATTTGAAATTTAATCAATGAAATTGAAAATTAACTGAAGAAAAATAAATTGGTGCAAAACATTTTCATTGTATGTGTAAAAAAAAATTCCTCATTCAATAAAAAAAGTGAACAATATTTTCAATAAATTATTCAAAGTAAATGAAAAACTAATGAAAAGCCACATGTGACTATGAAAAAGTGATTAAACGCCAAATTGTGAATGAAATTCAACTTGACATGAAATGAAAACCAAGAAAAAGAAAATTTTAGGTCACACACATACACAAAAAATCTAAACGACACACATAATAAATGTTTAATGAACAAAGCATATGACTAATTTTACCTTTTCTTCAATTTAAATTGTTTTTCATTCCTCGGTGTGTGCGTAACCGTTCTCGAAGATTCTCTTTGAAATTTCACAAGAATTTTGTCAACGTTAAAATTTAAATAAACAAAATATGCATGTGTGATACAATGAAAATTAATTGAAGCAACATCAAAAGGTGAAGGCCAAAAAAACTGCGTAGTTCACAAAAAAATGTGTGTCGTGTATTCAAATACGAGAAAATACATTTTCATTGTTTTGAAATGAATTTTATTTTAATATTTTTCAAAATATATAAAAACGGGAAATGAAGAATAGGAAAAATTAGATCAACGCAATTATTTCATCCATTTTAATCACGATTTATTACCACCACCATAATTTCTGTGTTATATTGCCTGTGTCGTAGTCACAGTTTTAATACTTTTTTCTAAAGACATACAAACAAGAAAAATATGTTGTTAAATGATCATTTTATTAAGAAAACTAGTTCAGTGTTCATGTTTATTAGATCAAATGTATTAAAGATTAAATTGTTTGGATTTTGTGAGTTTTGAATTTTGATTCAATTACAGTTATGTTACATTTAGTGCAGGTTTTAAGTTCAACTGAACATGAAATGAGATGATTATGGATTGAAATTTCATAACTGGACATGATCTGACTGGATCACTGGAAGGAGTCTTAAAGAAAAATTGAAGGGAAACGTGTGAAATTAACGATTTTAGCACAGAAAGCGTAAAAGGGGAAAATTTTAAATGGAAATTAAATTCTAGTGTATTCAATTTGCAGAGACAAGACCATTACAGAGTCATAAGATCATGGATTTACCTCATTACTTTAAGTCAAGCTATAAGGGATCTCTCACTCACGTCATTGGAATAGGTTCCGATCCAAAAAAAAATAATTTGAACGAATTTGGCTCTTTCGAACTTTTTCAAGGCTTAGGGTTTGTCAAAGTAAGCCGGAGATAAAGACACATGCCTCGACTAGGCACAATGTCAGGGCGACAATGTTAAAATTTCCGCGTGAACGATCAACACGACCGCTCCGTATTTCTATGACTTTTTCCGTTATTCTGAAATTTTTTCATGATTGACGGCTTCTTCTTAATGAAGCGTCATTTACGTTTTATTCCATGACTTGTGACTTTTACACAGAAGACAAAATGAACGGCTTGACTGAGCCCAATACTCGCATTAGGTTAGGTTCCACAAGGGAACCACCGTGGTCTCAAAGAGTCCTATTGTGGTAATTTTTCTTACTCGCATTTTTTCTTCAAATCGAAAGAAATACGCTGAAAATGCCCAAAGACCTTCAAAGGCGTAAATTTTCCCTGAATTTTCATTTAACGTTTAGCCGTATCTACTTTTAATTGGAAAATAGAAAATTTTTCATTCATAATCACCTTGACACCTTCAATTAGTTCTCATTTTGACCTTAATTTGTCCCTGATATCACACCGTTTAAGAGAAAAATTGAAAATTCCTTCCTCATTCATTGATTCACACACACACACACACCGTTAACTCATTGAAATTGAATTTGAACACACAACTAAAATTTTACATCAATTTATAAATAAACTTCAAAACTTAAATTCAAAAAAATATATATTTTAACTAAAACAGATACAGTCTAAAACAGCACAAAATGAAAGTGAAATTTATCATGTATTTTGTTGTAAAATTGATGATTTAAATCAATGCTTACATACAAACTTAGATACATACACACACACACACACACACAGTATCGGACACACGCGCCTTGTACTGTAATTTACACAAATATTTTAGTTAAAATAAAATAAAAATAAAATCAAATATTTATTATTGAAACAAATGCATTAGAAATAAATAATAATACAAAACAACACGTTTTTTTTATTTTACTAATGAATTACCATTCATTTGCTTCTCAGTTATTTTCCTTCACTTTAATTTAACACTAAATTATTGTACTGTGTGCTGTAATACGAGGAAATTAAATATAAACTATGAAAAATTCATGAATAATAATAATATTAAATAAATTATAGAAATTAAATGTGTGGTTTTGAATTAAATTTTAATGAGTGTTTTTTTTTCTTTTTTTCTTTTAATAGGTACAAAATTCAACTACGAAGAAAATAATAAAAATAAAATTGAAAAGCAAAAAAAAAAAATATTAAACAACAGATCTTAAATTTAATGGTTTACAACCGAAATCAGTGAGTTCAGTTAAAATAAAAATATTGATGAAAAAAAAATATTATTTGAAAATATATGCGAATTTTGATATATGAAGAAGAAGAAAAATTCATCAAATTATTATTAAAAATAATTAAATTGTAGCAGTTAAGGAGATAAATAAGATTTAACGAAATTTAAAAGGTGAGTTATTGCAATTTCTACTTTTCTACTTTGAATTGAATTTAAATGAAAAAAATTTCTAGTAGCTCTCATGATATGGCACAATTTTATACGACGTTTAATTTAATGGGTCAATTTTTGCAGGTTTCTCCAGGAAAGCATGTGAAAGTTTGACAATCACTGTTTACGTACAAAATTTTTGAAGTTTCCGTATGTGTATCTATACAAAATGAACTGTCAAGTTTTATCTGCTTGGTCCCATTCCCTTGGAAGTAACGTCACTCCTCCTGTGTCTGTGATCGTGCGTAATGCTCAGGCCTGCATTGATCCCAAGCGATCAAATTCCTGGTCCTCACATCGATCTGGTCAAATGTGAACCCCCTTGCCCTCATCATGACCGTGCCTGGTCGTCAAAATTGAACGCCTTTCAAGTTCAAGTCAAGCGCTCTGTTAATCGTCTTTTCTCATTCCAACAGTCAAAACTTTTAATTTTGCCACTTTTTCATGTGATAACGACCTTTACTTGTATTTAACCTTTTTTCTTTCCTCCACATACCAAACGTGACAACATTTTCGGCATTTTTCCAAGTCCCTCTGCTCAAAAAATCATGAGCATTCAATTTTTTTTAAAAAAAAGTTCGTCTTTTGACTCAATACATCAAGTAAAACAAAACATGTAAGAATATGAAAAATCATGCCAAAAACTCGTGTGCTTGCTAAAATAAACCCGTAAACTAACATCTTCTGTATTGTAAATAAATAAATATATGTGAACACTTTGTTTCTGTTTTACTTATATTAAAACTACGAAAAAAACTATTGCACCATACAAATCATAATAATAATCGTTGTTTTCCCATTAGTATTATTTTGACTTTCAATGCTAAAACATAAATAGAAATAATATGAAAAAGTAAAAATTTTTATACCTCATCATCGTCGAGAATCGTCTTCTATGAATATAAAATGAAAAATTTGTTCAATAAATTTTCTTTTGTAGCGCGCGTGTAAATGCTTCAATTGACCTTTATAAAAGCAAGTAAAATAAACAAACAAAAAAAAAATTACAATTCACAAAAAAAGCAAATAAAAAAAAAAAAGGAAAATCAATGACATGAAAAAAAATTGCAATAAATAACATGAAAAAAACATTGAAGTGCCTTAACAATCAATCGATCGATAAATATCGATATCAATAAAAAATTAATACAAATATCAAGTGAAAGCCTTTAACTGATTGACAAATAAATTTAGATGCTAATTTTCCTATGCGATTTCAATTGGAAATGAAATGAAATGAAATAAAAATAAAATAATAATTTTATATAACAAATAAAAATAAACAAGAAAATGGATTGTTGGGTATGTTGTCGCTTATTCTCCATAGCATTATTTGATTAAATTGATACCTTAGTAACGTGATAAAATTAAAAAAAAAATCGGAGAATGAAATCAATAAAATGGAAATAATAATAATGCAGAAATATATTAATAGAACATTTACTGTTAACATGATTTATTTTTTTTTTCATATTTATGTATGTTAGATAGGTAACAGTCTGAGAGTGAATTTAAAATAGTGATGACATTTAGACATTTGATTAAAATCGATTTAAAGTAAATTTATTTTTATATATCCGGAAATGCATTAACTGATAAGTTTATTGATATTTGTGAGATTATTTGTGATAAAAACCGATGTGGACTAATGTTTTTGTGATATTTTAAATTTTATGAAACAATCATCAATTTCTTCGAAAAGCATCAAATTTTCGTAAATCGTCAAGTTTTACAAAAAACCTCGAATTTTCCAAAATCATCAAGTTTTTCAAAAAACCGAGTTTTTCAAAAAAAACATCGAATGGTCAAGTTTTTCAAAAGAACATCGAATTTGCTTAAATAGTCAAAGTTTACAAAAAAACTTGAGTTTTTCAAAAAACCTCGAATTTTCCCAAATCATCAAGTTTTTCAAAAGAACATCGAATTTGCTTAAATGGTCAAGTTTTACAAAATATCTCGAGTTTTCCAAAATCATCAAGTTTTTCAAAAAACCTCGAGTTTTCCAAAATCATCAAGTTTTTCAAAAAACCTCGAATGTACGAAAATCATCAAGTTTTTCATAAAACCTTGAGTTTTCGAGTTTTACAAAAAAACTTCGAATTTTACAAAATCATCAAGTTCTTCGAAAAGCATCAAATTTCCCTAAATCGTCAGGTTTTTCAAAAAAACCTCGAGTTTTTCAAACTCATCAAGTTTTCCAAAAAACCTCGAGTTTTCGAAAATCATCAAGTTTTACAAAAAAACTCGAGTTATTCAAAAAACCTCGAATTTACGAAAATCATCAAGTTTTACAAAAAACCTTGAGTTTTCGAGTTTTACAAAAAAACTTCGAATTTTACAAAATCATCAAGTTCTTCGAAAAGCATCAAATTTCCCTAAATCGTCAGGTTTTTCAAAAAACCTCGAGTTTTCAAAAATCTTCAAGTTTTTCAAAAAACCTCGAGTTTTCCAATCATTAAGTTTTTTAAAAACTTCGAATTCAATCTCTTTATTGATCGTTAAAATGTGAATTGTAATTTCTGTAAATTTCCATATTAGCTTCACTTTCAACTGAATTTTAATACCTATCTAATACATTTATGCATAAGTTTAGTCTTCATCATCGTTCAACCTTACGTAACTGCAATTTTACATTTGTATTACATTACAAATAGTTTCCATAACATCAGTCATGTATCGTTTCTTTTTTTAAATGTAAACTGTAAATCATGTTACATTCATAAAATAATCCAATTTCAGTGAAAAAAACCTCGTTTAACTTCAATTCATGACCAATTAACACTCATAAGTGTTTGGATTTATTATAAATTGAAATGAAAAAAATGGAGTAAAATGCTTCAGTTTCAATGGAATTGGAATCAAAGATAACGATTGAAGTTTTTTTCATTTCATTTCAAATGTAATCTGGATTTGAAAATCATCAGTAATTAAAATTTAAAATGAAATGAAACATTAAATTAAAATAAAATTAAGACACATGTTTGTCAAGGCCTTTAGTGTAGTCTGTAGTGTGTGTGTTTTACATTCCTTTCCGTACTACTTGTTTAAATTAAATTTTTTTTGATCATTATTTATAGACATCATCACAGTTTACAGCAATAAATTGCGTTTTACTATTAAAACTCACATCTCACAAGTAGTAAATTTTTTTGATTTTATTTCACCAAAAAAAAAAATAAACGATTTCACATAAACTCAGTTAGCAGTCACTGAACATTTTCAAACAAAGAAACAGCGTTTAACTTCCTAATTGATCGCACTCACACCCACACAAACGTAAATTATTTGACTTGTAACAAATATTTGTGCTTGTATTTCGCGTGTCATCGCGCTTTTAAACAGCTGAGCAAATCTTTCTTTGTTTTATTTTATTTATTTTTCTCGTATTCACAATTTTTCAACAATCATCGTTGATATTAAATCGGTTTGTGGGTAACAGATTAAAAACTACATGAATGTGGTGAAGCGTTAAATGTATGAAAATTACTTGAAACGTTAAAATACCGGTTTGTGATGATTAAATAAGTGACTCATATGAGGATTTTTATTTAAATTTCACCTATTAATGATGATTTATTTTTATTTTCATTGCAGATGAGTGATATAGATCCAGAAACCCTCCTGGAATGGCTCTCCATGGGTCAAGGGGACGAGCGTGACATGCAACTGATTGCACTGGAACAGTTATGTATGCTCCTGTTAATGTCAGATAATGTCGATCGATGTTTTGAAAGGTAATTTTAAATTATTTGTATTAATTTTTTTTTAATATTATTTTTTTTTTAATGTTAGTTGTCCACCACGAACATTTTTGCCTGCACTTTGTAAAATATTTCTTGATGAGTTAGCACCAGAAAATGTATTAGAGGTGACAGCACGCGCCATTACCTACTATTTGGATGTATCGGCTGAATGCACACGTCGCATAGTTGCAATTGATGGTGCAATCAAGGCCATTTGCAATCGATTAGTGGTGGCCGAATTAGCAAGTCGTACAAGTCGTGATTTGGCTGAACAGTGTATAAAAGTATTGGAATTAATTTGTACACGTGAAGCTGGTGCAGTATTTGAGGGAGGTGGTCTGAGTTGTGTCCTCTCATTTATTCGTGATAATGGCTCACAAATCCATAAAGATACCTTGCATTCGGCAATGGCTGTTGTTTCACGTCTATGCACAAAAGTTGAACCACAAGCCGGCAATATACAGCAATGTGTTGAGCATTTAAGTACTTTGTTACAACATGAGGATACAATGGTAGCTGATGGTGCACTCAAGTGTTTTGCCTCGGTTGCTGATAGATTTATAAGGAAAGGTGTCGATATTGCACCTCTAGCCGAATATGGCCTAGTAAATGAGCTGTTAAATAGACTGAGTAATGCAGCAGGACCTGTCGCAAGTTCATCAGCAGTGAGTGGTGAACAATCTACCGAAAATTTAACTGTTCCAAAGACACAACCAACCGAAACGAGTCGATCAACACAATCAATTGCAACAACAATATCATTACTTGCAACTCTCTGTCGTGGCTCACCATCAATTACACACGATCTGTTGCGATCAAATCTACCTGAGGCAATGGAACGTGCACTCAAAGGTGATGAGCGATGCATTTTGGATTGCATGCGATTAGCAGACTTGATTCTCCTCCTCTTATTTGAAGGACGACAAGCTCTTGGTCGTGTGAGTGGTAATCAAGGTCAACTCATACCCCGAGTAAGACGTGCAGATTCAAGTGTTGAACGGACACATCGTCAATTAATTGATTGTATTCGTAGTAAAGATACCGAGGCACTCATTGAAGCAATTGAATCAGGTGGAATTGATGTCAATTGTATGGATGATGTGGGTCAAACATTGTTGAATTGGGCTTCAGCCTTTGGTACTCTTGAAATGGTAGAATTTTTATGTGATAAAGGAGCTGATGTCAATAAGGGACAACGCAGCTCATCCTTACATTATGCTGCGTGTTTTGGAAGACCCGGTATTGCCAAAGTCCTGTTGAAACATGGCGCAAATCCAGATTTACGAGATGAAGATGGAAAGACTGCACTTGACAAAGCACGAGAACGCCCAGATGAAGGTCATCGGGAAGTTGCCTCAATTTTACTCTCACCTGGTGAATATATGGCCTCAATTAGTCGAAAAGATGGTCAAACTGATGGCTCGGAGAACAATGAGCCACGTGGTGATCCTGAAATGGCACCAATTTACTTGAAATTTTTCCTGCCAGTGTTTTGCAAAACTTTCCAGAATACAATGCTCGCCAGTGTTCGAAGATCTAGTTTAGGTAACCCCTGATAAAATAAAATAAATCATGAATTTTAACTTAAATCATTTTCAATTTAACAGGCCTCATCAAAAAGATGGTCCAATATGTACAACCTGAATTATTGACTGACTTGTGTGCGACTGAAAATAATCAAAATCTCGGTACATTGCTAGTCGAAGTGATTGCTAGCGTTTTAGACAACGAAGTAAGAATTTTTATATTTTAAAATTTAATTTTACACTTAAATTTAACATGCAACTGATAAAATTTTCCCCTTTTTTCCAAATATTTATTATTTTTTTTTTACTTTTGAAGTTATCTTACGATTATATCCAATCAAGTCGAAGTTTGCCAACTCAAAATACTGCCACAGTTACCAAAACTAGCAATAATAGTAGTAATAATAATAATAATTGTAATAATGAAAGCAAAGTTGGTTCAATTGTACGAAATATAAAGCAAAGACAAAATTCGCGTTACATCATTCCACCGTCACGTCCCCCAAATAGCCAGAATAACTTGGATTTTTTGGGTCCTTTAAATTTACTTCCGGTAATGAAATAATGAGAGTTAACTGAATATGATTGAAAGATGTGGTGTTGATTTAATGTTTTAAATTTTATTTTAATTTTCTTAGTTTAACGTTCCATAAAAAAAAAAAAAAATTAATAAAAAAAGTAGATTCGCATGATTTTTCATCACAATTTTCAGATAAAAATAGAATTTTGCATGAATTTCACTTCTATTCACGTTCTCTTAAGTTAAATTTTAATTTTAATTTCTTTTATTTTAAGCATGATTAAATTTAATTTAATAATTTTATTTTAATTTAAATAAAAAAAAAATAACATCTTTCAATCATCCATCAAAATTAAATTAAATCATTTAAAAAACCCCAATCAAAATAAAATTGAAGAAGAAAATTATCCGGTCATCAAACATTTTGGCACCCTTTAGCTCACTTTCAATTTAATTAATTTTAATAAAATGTAAATCTTTTTTTTTTTATGTAAATAAATGAGATTTCTTAATTAATTTTTTTAATTAAAATAATTTTTATGAAAAATTTTACATAAATTTAATGCAATTTTTTACAAATCTTTTTCAAGGACGACGAAGATGGACATTTGGCTGTGTTAATAATAATCGAAGAGATCATGTCCAAGACAAAGGATGAATTTTTAGATCATTTTGCTCGATTAGGGGTGTTTTCAAAGGTGCAAGCACTCATTGGGACAACCTCTGACATCGAAGTTGAGCAGATAAAATCGCAAGAGGAAACTCCAAAGACGAGTAAAGGTATGAAATGTTAAGAAAAAATGTTGAACGTAATCGTGAATTTTACACATAAGCGCATTTTCATGGACTGAAAAATGTTTTTTATGACAATTCGTAAATTTTTTAGAAAATTTTGAGCGTTTTTGAGGTTTTACTGAAATTTTTAAGAATTTTTTTGAAAAAAAACGGATGCACAGACGGGACGAGTGTCCCCAATATGACATTTTTTCCTTTAATCGTCAGAAAATGCGCTAAAAATAAATTTCAATTCAAAATTCACGTTAATCATTTTTCTTTCCCAGATTCAGTCGACATCGTTGAAGATGCAAAGGACATTTTGTCTGGACGTGCTTATCATTGGCGCGATTGGAGCATTTGTCGTGGTCGTGACTGTTTATATGTCTGGTCAGATTCAGCCGCCTTGGAATTATCAAATGGCTCAAATGGATGGTTCAGATTTATCTTAGATGGAAAATTAGCCACCATGTATTCGAGTGGAAGTCCCGAAAATGGAAATGACAGTTCGGGTAATTAAATTTGAATTTTTTACAGTAAATCAGTTGAAATTTTAATAAGCATCCATTTTAAATTTAAACTGTTAAATATCAGTAGCATTTCATTTCACTATTAATTGTTATATAAAAAGTATTTTAGTTGCACGTTTCTTTAAATTTAACTTACAACTCATCTTATCCTTTATTTTCATTTAAAAAATTATATAAAATTTTGTTTATAGGCAAGGGGAGAACTGAAACACTTCCCAATGAAGGTGAGCATTTTGCAATTCGATTGATTTGAATTTTTTTATAACGTGATTTAACCAACTGATGTCAAATTTAAAATTGAATTGAAAAAAACATAGATTAGTGAAAAACTTTTCATTTTTATTAATTTTTTTGTACAAACTCATCACTCTGATTATTGTAAATTTCGGTTTTAATCAAACTAATCTACTAACCTATAAAAATTTCAAGGTTTTCCTTCATTTTATTAATCAAATTAAAATGCAAAATGCTTAACTCAAATATGTGTCAATGGAATATTTTGTATGAATTTCAGTACTTTACTAACAAATTATTTATTTTTTTCATTTCTTCTTTAAAGAAAATCGTGGTGAATTCCTGGAAAAGCTTCAACGAGCACGTGCTGCTGTCAGACAAGGCCAACCTAGTCAACCGATCTTAACAAGTCCAGGTCCTCACAAAATTGTGGTCGGAAATTGGGTATTGCAAAGTCAAAAAGAACAGCAATTGCATATTCACAACTCTGAAGGACACCAAGTATGAATTTTTCTATTTCAATGTAAAATTTTAATTTCTAACAAGTCAAATTCTCTTTCATTAGGTCACAATTTTGCAAGATGACTTACCCGGATTCATATTTGAAAGTAATCGTGGCACAAAACACACTTTTACCGCAGAGACCACTCTTGGTCCTGACTTTGCAGTTGGCTGGTCAAATATTCGCAAAAAGAAAATCAAGTCAAAAGTTGAAGCACAAAAGTGTCAAGTGAAGAATTTAGCACGTGAACTTTACAACAAATATTTCAAGGCAGCCCAAGCAGTTCCACGAGGTGCTGTAGCAAAACTCACCAGTATTGTGCGTCAAATTGAACAAGCGCTCGAAGAACAGTGTGGCCAGAGTTCGATTCTCGAGAAAACACAACATTTGAGTACATCGTGGCAGGACAAACTTCGTAATGCCCTCAATGAATTGGCACAATTGTTGCAAGAAGACGGCGTGATAAGTGCTTATGAAATGCACAGCTCTGGCCTTGTCCAAGCTCTTGTGGCAGTCCTGTCCAAAAATTATTGGGAACTCGGATTGAACCGTAGTCGTGCAAACAAATTACAGAAACAACGAATCCAAATATTCAGACAATGCATTTTCAACAATACACCGATAACTGGAAACGATGTGAAAGGAAAGAAAAATAACACGGCAACGATTTTAGTACAAAAACTTGTTGCTGTCCTGGAAAGTATCGAAAAATTACCTGTTTACATGTATGATTCACCAAATGGAGGTCTGCAAATCCTCACAAAACGATTGAGATTCCGCTTGGAACGTGCGCCCAGTGAATCAACTTTGTATGATCGTACAGGAAGAACCCTGAAAATGGAACCTTTAGCTACAGTCGGGCAAATGAATAAATATTTGTTGAAAATGGTGGCGAAACAGTGGTATGACATGGATCGAGCTAATTTCTACTATTTAAAGAAATTGAAGGAAAATCCAGATTTGTGTTTCAAACATCAACATGATTTCGATGAAAATGGAATAATTTACTTTATCGGTACAAATGGAAAAACAACAGAGTGGGTCAATCCAGCGCAATATGGGCTTGTGACAGTTACAAGTTCAGAGGGCAAACAGCTACCTTACGGTAAACTTGAAGATATTCTCTCACGTGACAGCATCAGTAATTGTCATACCAAGGACAATAAAAAAGCGTGGTTTGCTGTCGATTTGGGAGTTTTTGTAATTCCAACAGCATACACAATGCGACATGCTCGTGGTTATGGTCGTTCAGCTCTTCGTAACTGGTTGTTCCAGATGTCAAAAGACGGTGTCAATTGGGTCACATTGATGACTCACAGCGATGACAAGAGTTTAGCAGATCCAGGAAGTACTTGCACCTGGAAAATCGAGTGTCCAAGTGACGAAACGCAGGGTTATCGTCACATCCGTATTCATCAAAATGGCCGTAATGCATCCGGTCAAACACACTACTTGAGTTTATCTGGACTTGAAATCTATGGACGAGTAACTGGAGTCTGTGAAGACATTGGAAAAGCCGTTGCAAAAGAAAGTGAGGCCAAAGCACGGCGGGAACGCAGATTGATACGATCCCAATTGAAACACATCGTTAAGGGAGCACGTGTAATTCGTGGTGTTGATTGGCGTTGGGAAGACCAAGATGGAAGTCCACCATGTGAGGGCACGGTAACAGGTGAAATTCACAATGGCTGGATTGATGTGAAATGGGATCATGGTGTACGGAATTCATATCGCATGGGAGCTGAAGGCAAATATGACTTGAAATTGGTTAATTGTGAAAATTTATCATCACTCGAAACATCGGGAACTACAACATCAGGAACATGTTCAAATAATTTAAATGTCCCAAATAAGAAATCAAGCGATAAATCAAGTACTGGTAGCAGTACAAGCTCAGGAGCGCTCACAAGTCGTAAATCAAGTTCAACTCCAAGCCTCCCAGAAGCAACATCAGATGGACAATTCGTATCAAAAGCTTCAGTTGCATCAACAGATCAAGCTGCATCAGCTGACAATTTGGCATGGAAGCAAGCAGTTGAAGTCATTGCTGAAAATGTTCTTTCATGTGCAAAATCTGACATTGTAAGTGGATCCTCATCGGACAGTCATAGCAACAGCAATCAATCTGAAGTTTCGGTTGTCGTGCATCCATTGAAGGAAACTCGCAATGAAAATCACCCGGATTTGTCTACAATTAATAATTCAACACATGCTTTGGTATCCGATCTCGCAACAATTACGGAAAATTTAACTCTCTCCGATGACAATATCAAAAATAAGGCAAGTACAAGCTATGGGATGAGTGGAACAATTCATCGCCAATTGTCAGAAGATAACAGTCGAAGTGCGAATTTGCATGAAGTTACAAATAATAAGATGAATATCAGTAATTCGACAAATAGTATCAGTAAAGCCTTCCTCACAAGTTACAAGAGTGAGGTTTTGGATAAGATGCGTGAAGGTGTCGATATGTTGCGAAACAATACAAACACATTGCTATCATCTGACATTTTATCACAAACAAATCTCTTATCATCAGTTAAAATTTCATTGCCGAAGACATCGATCGGAGGTTCAGAAATAAATACAGCTTCAGGTCAAACAAGCACAGCTACTGGAAGTGCATGTAAAACGATTGGATCTTCCCAACCGATCGAAGACTCAAAATTCAAGAAAGCAATAAATGAAGTTGAAAAGTACTTACAATTATCGGGTCCATTTGATGAAGGATGTTCCTCATTAAATCTCTTTGAGACCGTGACAGCAAATCAGAAAAATTCAAATGACCTTGAAATCAGTGATGCCACAATAATTCCTCAAGCTCCACCACCAGTTCAGATCCCGACAATGGAAACAATTTCAATGCAATCATCGCTTGCATCATCAACAGCTGCAGTCATCACTGTACCACCAACGTCTGAATGTATTTCAACTACATCGAGCTCCGTTGTTGCACCAGCTGATAATTCTGTTGTTGTTTCAAATCCAATGAGTGTCAGTGTTCCAAATCTGACATCGTCAACAATTTCACAGGATAGTCAGGAAAGTCAAAATGAGCCACCAACACCGCCGGGATTGTTGGAAACATTTGCACAAATGGCACGTCGTCGTACATCCGGTGGTACAAATCTCTCAGCTGTTAATAATCAAGCAATGAATGTCTCTAACATAGCTAACAATCAAAATTCGGGAAGTTTCTTCCCACGTGGTCCAAATTCAGTTACAAGTTTGGTCAAATTGGCCTTGTCCAGCAATTTCCATTCAGGACTTTTGAGCACAGCACAAAGTTATCCAAGTTTAAACAGTTCAACAGGTAAATTTTTTTGCATACACCTCGGTGATCAAATTTTTCTTATTTATTTAAAAAAAAATTTCAGTTCCAACATCAACTGCAGCCCAGACATCAGGAACTGGCCAAACACCGTCATTCAATCCTGCACTCACAATGAGTCTGACTTCAACTTCAAGTGACAGTGAGCAAGTTTCATTGGAAGACTTTTTGGAGAGTTGTCGTGCTCCCACTTTGCTTGGAGATCTAGATGATGACGATGAAATGGATGATGATGAGAATGTAAGTCCTTAATTCTATTTCAAGCGTTAAAAAAAATAAATTTGCATTTCTTTGATAGAACGATGATGAAAATGAAGACGAATATGAAGAAGTCGGTAACACATTACTTCAAGTTATGGTATCACGCAATCTTTTGTCTTTCATGGACGAGGAAACGCTTGAAAATCGTTTAGCAGCCGCTGGAAAACGCAAATCATGGGACGATGAGTTTGTGTTGAAACGTCAATTTTCAGCTTTAATTCCAGCATTTGATCCACGTCCCGGCCGTACCAATATCAATCAAACATCAGATTTGGATATTCCACAACCAGGATCTGAAACTGAAATTAAAATGACTGATGTTATCTTGATGCCACAACCATCACTTTTCTTGGTATTGCGTGGCCCCAATTTGGCTGGATACAGTGATGTCGATATTCCGTTGACAAATCCCGATTGGACTATTTTCCGTTATGTCCAGGAATTGATCCAAATGACAAATATCCCAAAACATGAGAAATCACGTAAAATCTGGGAACCAACTTACACAATCGTATACAAGGAAGCAAATAAAGATGAGAATAGTAGTAGTGGAGAAGATGGACGTGCAACACCAGTAATTTCAATGTTTAGTGGCAGAAGTGGTGGTTCAACTTTATCTCCAAGTTCACCCATGGCCGTTACACCATCAGGGTTACATTGTTCCGTTGATGATGTTTTACAACTCTTAGCGCAATTGAATTCAATTAATATTCAATCACTGAAACACAATGATTTGGATTTGTCACTCAATCCAGAAATGTTTATGAGCAAAAAAGTTACAAATAAACTGCAACAACAAATTCAGGATCCACTCGTGCTTTCAAGTAACAGCTTACCAGGATGGTGTGAAAACTTTAATCAAGGATGTCCATTTTTGTTCCCATTTGAAACGCGTCAACTTTATTTCAATTGTACCGCCTTTGGAGCTTCACGTAGCATTGTTTGGCTCCAGTCACAACGTGATAACGAAAGACAACGTCAACCTGGTCTCAGTCCAAGACATCCCGAACAACATGAGTTCCGTGTTGGAAGATTGAAGCACGAACGTGTCAAAGTACCACGAAATGACAGATTATTTGAATGGGCAATGCAGGTCATGAAAGTGCATTGTAATCGAAAATCTGTGTTAGAAGTTGAATTTTTGGGTGAAGAGGGCACAGGATTAGGACCTACATTGGAATTTTATGCATTAGTTGCTGCTGAATTGCAACGCTCTGATCTCGGTATGTGGCTGTTTGATGATGAACATGATTTGGGTGGTACCGAAGAAATGGACTTGGGTGAAGGTGTCAAACCACCAGGATTTTATGTGAGAAGATCAACTGGGTTATTCCCTGCTCCATTACCACAGGAATCAGATGTTTGTGAGAAAATTAGCAAATATTATTGGTTCCTCGGTGTATTCCTTGCAAAAGTACTTCAAGATGGACGTCTCGTTGACTTGCCATTCTCAACTAGTTTCCTCAAATTATTGTGTCACAATAAATCACTTGCAAAACCACGACTCGTCAATACAAAAACATCGGAAGACATCATGATTTCAAGTTTAATGTCTGAAGAAAGTGATCGTGATCTCATTGAATCCTGCTCCAAACTTATCGTCAATGAAATGCAAGACGATTCATGGTTCATGATACTTTGCCAGGACGATTTGCAGGAAATTGATCCAATTCGATGTGAATTCATCAAAGAATTACAAGAAGTTGTCCGACAAAAAGTTGAAATTGAACAAAGTAATGACTTTACGCCCGAGGAAAAACTCGATAAAATCAATAATTTACGTTTGATGACCAAAAGTGGTCCAATTGCAATTGAAGATTTAGCCTTGAATTTCACTTACTTACCTAGCAGTAAAAAATACGGATATGAAGCGGCAGATTTGTTACCCAATGGATCAAATATCGATGTCACTATCAATAATGTCGAGGAATATTGTGATTTAACGATTAATTTCTGCTTGCATGAGGGTATTGCAAAACAAATGCAAGCATTCCATAAGGGATTCTGTGAAGTTTTCCCATTAAATAAATTGGCTGCATTCAGTGCCGATGAAGTGCGAAAGATTTTATGTGGTGACCAATCACCCAAATGGACCAAAGAAGATTTGCTCAATTATACAGAACCGAAATTGGGTTACAGTAAAGATAGGTGAGTGATTTAAATTTAATTTTTTTTCTTAAATCATCAACTAACTTTCTTTTCATTTTAATTTAGTCCTGGTTTCTTGAGATTCGTCAATGTCTTGGTCAATATGAACGGAGCCGAGCGAAAGGCATTTCTACAATTCACCACCGGTTGTAGCAGTTTACCACCAGGCGGTCTCGCTAATCTTTATCCACGTCTTACAATTGTCCGGAAAGTTGATGCCGGTGAAGGCAGTTATCCGTCAGTCAATACTTGTGTGCATTATTTGAAACTTCCCGATTATCCAACTGAAGAAATTCTACGAGAACGCTTATTAACAGCGACGAAGGAAAAGGGATTCCATTTGAATTAAAAAACAAAAACAAAAAAATTCTATCAAAATCGCACTTTTTTCCTCTTGATTTACAATCAATTGTTTATTATTTTTACACAAATATGATTCTAATAAATTGAAATGAAATTTACATTGAAATTGAAAAAAAAAAATATTTTTAATTTTAAAACAGTTTAAAATAGCTTAGGATCTAGATGAAGAAATAAAATTTGCAAACTCTTGATAGCTTCACTGTAATAATTATTAAAATAAAATAAAATAAAAATATATACTAAAAAATTTTAGTGTTCTAATTAAGTGATCATTAAATACTAATCCTAAATTATAAAATATTAAAAAAAAAAGACTAAAATTCTATATAAAAAAAATTAAAAATTATATTAAAAAAAAAAATTATCTAAAAAGTGATTTCGTGATTTATTGTTGGATTTTCGTATTTAATGAAAATTTTGCTTGTAAAATAAAAAAAATTAATTAAACAATAAAAAATATTATATATTATTAAATAAAAAAATATAGTTACATTTATCACACATTTCAAATAAACCCAATAAAGAAGATTAGAAGTTTAAAACAGTTTTAAAAAGCAAAATCATTGATGAAGGGATTCAATAGTGTGAAATTATTGTATTTGATTAATTATTTTTTAAATTAAATTGATAATAATGATTAAATACAAAAATTTAAAAGATAAAATGATGAAAGAAATAAAAAAATGTATAAAAAAAATTTAAAACAAAGTTTTTGATTTTATTTTATGAGTGTGAAGTTTGCACAAGTGATGTGTAGTGTGAAAGAAGTTTGTGCCATTCTATTAAAAATTATTTCATAAACACGAACCATTATTCGAAGCTTGAGGCTCAAAAGCTAGACACTCAGTTCGCAGTCGAAACCTGGAAATCAAAAGCTAGACAAGGAAAATGAGAATTTCAGACATAAAATCAGGATTCGAAACTTGAAACTCAAAAGCTAGACACTAAGTCGTCAGTCGAAACCTGGAAAACAAAAGCTAGACAAGGAAAATGAGAATTTCAGACACAAAATCAGAATTTGAAACTTGAAACTCAAAAGCTATACACTAAGTCGTCAGTCGAAACCTGGATATCAAAAGCTAGACAAGAAAAATGAAAATTTCAGACACAAAATCAGGATTCCAAACTTGAAACTCAAAAGCTAGACAAAATATGAAAAATTTAGACACAAAATCAGGATTCGAAACTTGAAACTCAAAAGCTAGACACTCAGCCATCAGTCGAAACCTTGAAATCAAAAGCTAGACAAGGAAAATGAGAATTTCAGACACAAAATCAGAATTCGAAACTTGATACACAAAATCTAGACACTTAGTCGTCAGTTGAAACCTGGAAAACAAAAGCTAGACAAGGAAAATGAGAATTTCAGACACAAAATTAGGATTCGAAACTTGAAACTCAAAAGCTAGACACTCAGTCGTCAGTCGAAACCTGGAAATCAAAAGCTAGACAAGAAAAATGAAAATTTCAGACACAAAATCAGGATTCGAAACTTGAAACTCAAAAGCTAGACACTAAGTCGTCAGTTGAAATCTGGAAATCAAAAGCTAGACAAGAAAAATGAAAATTTCAGACACAAAATCAGGATTCGAAACTTGAAACTCAAAATCTAGACACTCAGTCGTCAGTCGAAACCTGGAAATCAAAAGCTAGACAAGAAAAATGAAAATTTCAGACACAAAATTAGGATTCGAAACTTGAAACTCAAAAGCTAGACACTCAGTCGTCAGACGAAACCTGGAAATCAAAAGCTAGACAAGAAAAATGAGAATTTCAGACTCAAAATGAGAATTCGAAACTTGAAACTCAAAAGCTAAGCTAAAAGGCAGTCGTCAGTCGAAACCTGGAATTCAAAAGCTAGACAAGAAAAATGAGAATTTCAGACACAAAATTAGGATTCGAAACTTGAAACTCAAAAGCTAGACACTCAGTCGTCAGTCGAAACCTGGAAATCAAAAGCTAGACAAGAAAAATGAAAATTTCAGACACAAAATCAGGATTCGAAACTGGAAACTCAAAAGCTAAACACTCAGTCGTCAGTTGAAACCTGGAAATCAAAAGCTAGACAAGAAACTTGAAAATCAAAAGCTAAGCACTCAGTCGTCAGTCGAAACCAGGAAAATCAAAAGCTAGACAAGAAAAATTAAAATTTCAGGCACAAAATCAGGATTCGAAACCTGAAAATTAAAAGATTAACACTCAATCGTCAGTCGAAACTTGAAATTCAAAAGCTATACATACAAATACATTAAAAATGTTTACGTCAAAATAATCGCAGTATTGTTTCTTAGCCCTATAAATTAAACATTTCGAAATCAACTCATTAAATTTGCATCTACAAACCGAACAAAACCTCAACTCTCCAATTAACGTTTTCCACGTTAATGTAAATAAATAAACGTATCTTATCAAAGCCACAAGTTTTTAAAAATAATTTTTTTGATATCTTTATGATTTAATCACAAAAAAAAAATGATAAGAAAGTTGTTAAAATTTTAAGATTAAAATATTTGTTTACGTCAATATGGGGCATGATAAAAATAAAATTAGTGCATTCATACTCAATTTGGGTGAATTTCCATGAAATTAGTTTGAAAATCTAAATTCAAAAAAATAAAATCATAATAATCCGTGTAATAAATACGTGTAATAATCAACCACACTGTAGTTCCATTGCGCATATTCTACGTACAAAAATGGAGCAGCCTATTATTTTACTATCAATTCACACGAATTTTAGCACATTATAAAACAATATAAAAATTTTCATTCCATTCCAACATTCAGTCACCCATTGAAATCAACATCGAACATTACAACATCATCATCTTCTTCCCTGTAATCAAATTATTAAAAAAAATTTAAAAAAATATATTTATTATGAATTAAAATACATACATAAATATTAAAATAGATAACGTTAAATAAAAAAAACGAGATATCATTCATAATAACAAAATTAAAAATAAACCATCGATGGTCAATTAATAAATAATAAAATAAAAAAAAATTAATCCAGAACAAGAAACAACAAAAAAAAATATTGAAGAGTTTTTAGTCACGAAACAGACGTCGCATCGTACGGAGTTGAGTTCAATTGAAATTTGTCCGCATTGTTATCAATGTTAGTTGGCTGCTGCTGCTAGTTTTTTACTACGACGCGACATTATGGTGCACTGAATTTTTCTGTGTAATAAAAAAAAAGTTTAAATTAAATTTAAAAGAAAAGTGAAGCCTTTTGAAATTAAACACACATAACATTTGTAACTCATTCTTATAAGTATTTAAATATTTATTACAACAAAATAAAATTATGTCAGGCGTTCAATTATATCAATCACGGGTATTTTGCATAGTGTGGCATTTAGTTGCATTAGGACAATTTGTCTATGCATTTTACTATGATAGTACATTTGTGACAATTCCCGAACATACAAAAGTCCTCAAAGTCCTTGGTGGCACGGAGTTTGGAGGTAGAGCCAAATTTCTTACATACTGGAATATGGTGAGTTTTTCAATGAAATTTAAGATGAATTGCAATTCAATTCCAAGAAAAAAAATATAAAAAAACAGATGTTAGATAATAATAAAATGTGATTTGATGATGAAAGACCTTGAAATAAGACACCCGTTGAGGTCAATGAACATAAATAATAGATGTTTATAGACATGCTTTTCATGTCAATATTCGAGTATCGTAAGAATGAGTAAAATATGATGACGATACACTTTTAATTTAGATTTTCCTTTGATATGAAATTGAAATTCATCGTTTACAACTGAAATTTAAACCAAATCAGTAACGGAACTCAATTGAATCAAATTTGAGTTCAAATTAACTTAATTCCATTCATTTCAAGGCCATTTAAGACCAAATCCTTTCGATTAAATATCATGTTCATGTTAATACATTCAATTTCTTTATAATGAAAACACAATTAACTCCATCTGATATGCAACAGGAAAAAAAAGTGGAATAATAGACATGCGCAAAGTATCACATTTTCTTTTTTTTTATTATTATTGTTATGATATCATTTTAAAATAAAATAAAATGAAAACATAAAAAGCGAGATAACAATAAATAATTTTTAATTTACTTTATATTGAATGTAAACAATAAAAACTCATTTGAAAATGTGTGAAAATATTGAGGAAAAAGAATTTAATTGAAATGGAAATGATTCACATGAGATTTTTGGTATTTTTATCGAATTCAATGTGGAATTTTGCATGTCAGATGCTTTAACGGTACTTTTGTGGCCTCGCTGAGTCCTATTTTCATATATTTGAGCGCTGTTAAAAAATTATCGGATTATTTGGGTGTTCATTAACCTTTATCCTGTCCTCAGTTCGGTTTTAGGAGATTTAAACCTCGAAAAGGTCGGTTACCTTAAATTAAATTAATTACCTTAAAAATTTGAAAAAATCTGACATTTTCGACTTTTGACCATTCTCAGGCTCTGGAGCCTAATCCCTGAGCCCAATCTCTGAGCTCAATCCTTGAGCCTTATCTTAGAGCTAATGAGTTAAAGTTCATTTCAGTAAATTTCTCATCCAAGAAAAAAAATCATCAGTTTTTTAAAAATGTTAACCCTTTTTCAACGGTTTTTCACGCTCTCGAGGCTCCAAAGCTCAATTCATGAGCCAATTCTCAAAACTAATGAGTTCAGAATCCATCACTCAGGAGTCACGTTTAATTTGTAGCCGTTATATTTTTTTAAAGTTATGCAATGAACGTCACATTTCAAATTCTATCAAATAAATATTTTATTGCAAAATTCTTCTTTAATTTCAATTTAAAACAAAAAACGACAATAAATTTCTTCTGTCTAATCGTATTCTGTGATTTTCAGTCACTGTCGATTCAATTATCATGAAAAAAAGAAACAAAACATTTCTTATCATCATACGGAAATGGGAAAAAAATAAACAAACATCATTTTTTTTATATTTCTCTCTCAATTCATATTTATCTCTCCCAAATTCATTGATAACAGCTGTTAAAATTCTCTCACTCTCATTCAATTGAAAAAAAAAACAAATTATCTGTCATTTAACGACAAGAAACCAGGAAAACAACACTTTATTATCAAATTTCATTAAATAATAGCAAATTTTTTGTTCAAAGTCCATTTAATTTAAAAAAACTTCAATCTTATTCTAAATATAATACAAGTAATTTAACGAAGACTGGAGTGTGTGATTTAAAGCTCAATTTACATCAAAATATAAAAAAGTGCAAATTTATCGATTTAAGAAAATCAATTTTCTCTACTTATTAAAATATTGCTGATGCAAGTAAAATAATGTCACAAACAGCTAAAAAAAGTGCAAGTGATACAATTAATCGCGGTATTTTCGGTTCCCTTGTAATTCTCTTCCATTTAATTGGAGCCGTGCAATTTTGGTATTCCGTGTATTATGATTACAATTTTGTCCATATTCCGGAAGAGCTGCGAGAGGAGTCACGTCGCATGAGCAATCCATTTGGTGGGAAGTTTAAATATTTGACATTTATTGATGCTGTAAGTGTTTCAAATGAAATTGTAATTGAATTAAATTTCATGGTTGTGATTGTAAATCGTCGTTCAATTGACTTGATTTTGACCTATTAGATAATATTTTTTTTGATTGCGTGTGTGCGATAATAATTGAGATAAGATAATTTTTGGTTTAATTTCAGATACTACAAGCAGCATATTACACAATTGCACTGATAAATGACTTTACGGGATCAAATGAAGTGGCTCCAAAGCCAATGCCATTCATTCGTAAAATTAAGGATTATGTACTGGCAGCATTTGCTTGGCCCATTGCATGTAATGTTGCAATTACGTTTTGGTATGAATCAAATTTTGATTTTTTTTCAATGACATTACATTTAAATTTTCCCTTTCAGGAGCATCTACGCCGTGGATCGTGAGCTAATTTTCCCCCGTGCCCTTGACTCATTCTTCCCAGATTGGCTGAACCACGTAATGCACACAAACATCCTCATTTTCATCATTATCGAGATGTGCGTTTCATTTCGTCAATATCCAACACGTCGCAATGGCTACCTTGGATTATCACTATTCATGGCTTGTTACCTCGCATGGATTCATGTCATTTATTACTACTCAGGTGTATGGGTTTATCCCGTACTAGAAGTACTTGCATTACCTCTACGTGTTTGCTTCTTTGCCGGTGTCTTTGTATTCTCATTGTTCTTGTACCGAACCGGAGAATTGTTTAATGACCTTATCTGGGTTAAGGAGTTGAAATCACTTAAAGCCAAGAAAGGACATTAAATGTGGCAAATTTTACCATAGAATTTAAGAATTAATAGAAAATTCAATTAAATTATAGCCAAAAATCCAATGGATTTTTATTAAAAGAAAATTTTTATTAAAAATAATTAACTAGTTACCCAAAACATCCCATTAATTCATTCATCCATTCAGAATAGTGAAGATTAAAAATAAAAGTATTTATTTTATATTAAAAAAAATCAATAGAATATGATTCGAAGCAAAGTAGATCAAATAGAAAAAAGATTATTATTTAAATTAAAGTCTTGATGTTGTATTGGTTTTCGAAAATTTAGCTGTGTTACTATACTTAAAAAAAAAATATTAAAATAAAATAATGAAAATTAAATAAGAAATTTGTTAAAAAATTTTAAAGCTAAAGTCTTTGCAAGAAAAATAAAATTTAAAAAATACCAAAATAAATGTTAAAATTAATAAAACGAGAAAGTAAATTCAATTGATTTTTGTTTCAGATTGAAGTGAAATTGAAAAAAAGTCTACAAAGAGTCTGAAAAAATTTAAAGAGTTTGGAAAACTTCAAAAAGTCTGATAAACTTAAATGAGTCTGAAAAACTTCAATTAGTTTAAAATCTTCAAAAAATTCAAAAAGTCTACAAAATTACAAAAAGTCTAGAAATTTTCAAAAATTCTTCAAAACTTCAATGAGTCTGAAAAACTTCAAAGAGTCTAGAAATCTTCTAAATGTCTAAAAAACTTCAAAAAGCCTAGAAAATTGCAAAAACTCTGAAAACTTCAAACAGTCTACAAAACTTCAAAGAGTCTAAAAAACTTCAAAAAGCCTAGAAGACTTCAAAAAGTTTAAAATCTTCAAAAAAATTCAATAAGTCTACAAAATTTCAAAAAGCCTAGAAATTTTCAAAAATTCTTCAAAACTTCAAAAAGTCTAGAAATTTTCTAAAACTTTACAAAAAATTCTAAATGTCTAAAAAACTTTAAAAACTCTACAAAACTTCAAAAAGCCTAGAAAATTGCAAAAACTCTGAAAACTTCAAAAAGTCTACAAAACTTCAAAAACCTTAAAAAGTCTAGAAAACTTTCTGAAAAGTTAAAAAAACCTTGCAAGGTTTCAAGTCTTGGCAAAAAGGAGCCGATGAAAATTTTCCATCAAACATTAGTTTTAGAAGCGGACTCAGGAATTGGGCTCTAGCGCTTCACAATCGTCAGAAATAGACTTATCTTAACCGTCCAGTGACCTGTTGATTAAATTCTTCCAATTTATATTCAGAACTTGAAAATTTTTAATGAAGGTTTTAATGAAGTCAAAAAGAGTCAAAATCAGGTCACAAGCCATATTCAGGATCATGTTGGCTGTCCTTACTCACGATAAAATAATGCAAAAGTCACACATTTCAATGGCAACTTAAAAATTTTCCAACATTTATCATGGATGACACTCCTTAATATTTTTATAACAATCCCATGTAATTTTATATTCCACATATATTCTCAATGAAAATTTCTCGTAAACACGCATTTTCATTCATATTTGTCTTTTTCAGCTTTTTTTCTTACATGCAATCATGTAACAACATATTTATGAATAGAAAATTATCTTTGAAAACCCTCTCGGGAATCAGGAATTTCTTCAATTATTAAATTTAACCTATCTAAGTGTGAAAATCCATATACCAAATATAAAAAATCTTAATGAAATCCTTTGACGATAAGACAAATAAAAAAAAAAACATTATTAAAAAAAATCCTTGAAGGGAACTTTTCTTGTGCTACACCCATTTCATTATTATCATTTTATTCATGGGTGGTCGTGTTAAAACATATTCCATTAATAATAAAATATACAAAATGATAGTAGAGCAAATTAATTTTTTCTATGATTTTTCAAGTTAGTCAACTCAAAACTCTTGAACCTACGACATCGGTCTAGGTCAGTTCAAAAAAATGGGCAATAAAATAGTAACATTTACAGATGAGCAACTTGATGATTATCAGGATTGTACGTTTTTCACGCGAAAAGAAATCCTCCGTGTTTTTAAGCGTTTTCGTGAAATGCGTCCTGATCAAATACCAAAACGGATGGTAAATGGTGAAGCGGCAAAATTGAAAATAATGAAAGAGAATATTGAGGCATTGCCTGAATTGAGGGAAAATCCATTTAAAACAAGGATTTGTGAAGCATTCTCACGTGACGGTGAAGGCAATTTGACATTTGAGGATTTCCTTGATATGTTTTCGGTTTTTAGTGAACAAGCACCGAGGGATATTAAAGTTTTTTATGCATTCAAAATTTATGACTTTGATAATGATGGATTTATATCGATTGAAGATCTGAAAGCATCGTTAATTTGTCTGACACGGAATGAGTTGAATTGTGAGGAACATCAACAAATTGCAGAAAAAGTGTGAGTTTTAATGGAAATTCAATCAATTTTTGTCTAATTATATTTTTGTTATCTCAATCAGAATCGAGGAAGGTGATGTCGATGGCGATGGAAAATTGTCATATTTGGAATTTGAGCACGTGATCACGAGAAGTGAAGATTTTTTATCAACATTTCATATTCGTATATAAAATCAAAGCGACGCCTTAAATTTAAAATTTGACATGTAACGCAACGCCTTATTTTTAGTCATTATTTCAATACCTGTTGCCATAAGGACATCTAATTATTAATAAATCTGGTAAAAATATAATGATAATTTTTACCAATTAATATTAAAGTTCTCTTATTTCATTTTTTTCTGTGCGTAGGACATCGGAAATATCAAATAACGTTAATTAGAGTAATAAAATCACCAAAAACGTGCAATTGAATAGGACGACAGTGAAAAAATTTCTTAAATTTTTTTGCAAACGATCTTCGGCTTATTTGTCACACACAATTTCAAAATGAAAAAGTTTTTTAATTTAATTACCAAGAAAAATAAACGTTTAATTTTAAAAAAGTAACCATTTCAAATCCAAACAGATCTCCTTTTCATGAAATGTATAATACAAATTATTTCTCTTTTCAAATTATATACTTAAAAACTTAATTTAAAATTCTCCAACAAATAAATAGAACAAAAAAGTGTCATATAAATTCTATGATGAGTTTATTTGTCGTTTTCAACTTAAAATAGTTATTTAATCTTCTTTTAAAAATAAATTACAAAACACTTTTTTTTACTTTCTTCTTATGCATTTCAGTTTAGTTTCAATAACAAACATAATAAAAAAAAATTATAAAAAAGTGCATAAGATACGAAATGTATCATACAAATAATGAAAAGACTTAGCAAGTGTCACATTGTATATCATTTTCCTTGCTTTCTCCTTACTTTTAGCTTAAAACACGGTAAAGAGGTAAACTTTCGTACTTTTTCATTTTTAATTTTATTTAAAAAAAAAAACCAAAGAAAAAAAATTTTTTTCTCTTCTCTTCTCATGGATACGGATTGCTATACTGAAATACTGTAAAATTAGATTGAATTGAGATGAAGCATAAAAAAAATACATTATCTATCTGGACTTGTAAAGGATTAAACTTGACTAATCCTATTCATTAACTTGTGAGAAAGAAACATTTGTATCGGCATTTTTTGTTGTATGTCTCTGTGTATGTTTGCTTCTTCATCTTCTCATTTTGTAGTATCTTGAAACGTTTTGTATGAAATGAAAAATAATTTCATGAGCGATATGATTTTAGTTGAAAAGGTTGATTTTTTTTATATCCATAATTTTATTAATATAATCAAGTATTTTTTCTAGTATTGTACGGATCAAAAGTTATCTATCGCACAAATGACACGTAAAAAGGATTCACTCGACTTTTGTTGTTGCCGTTGATGATTTTTTGTTGTCAAACATTGATAAAACTCACACTTTTCTATGATTTCTATTTTGAGAGTATGAACAAATAAAAAAAAGGATGTCATTTGATGAAAAGAACCGCACAAATAAAAAGGTTTCGGTTTTCCTTGATAAATTGAAAGAAAATCTTTCTCACAAAGTAACCATATTTCTTTTTTGTATTTTAATTTTTTACGTTTTTCAAATGGGTTATTTTTTTAATATTATTATTTGATGAAGAAAGTCTGTCAACATAGTTCTTAAATTTGATTCCAGGTATTGTATTAAATGACTAAATTGAGCTGATTTTCTTAAATGAAACCCTTTAACAAGATAGAATCTTCATTCTTTTCTGAGCTGTCACCGACGGGGAGTCGTTCTCGGGGGTCATTCAGTTCAGGGCAGTGGTATATAATGTGATCAATGTTGATTGGTTCAAACTGGCAGAAATCAAACGGACCGGCCGTTGTGAGTCCATTGATTAAATATGAAGGCGTTAGTTTTGTGTGTCCCGTTTTGCATCTGGATTGAATGCATTGTCGTTTTCTGCGGACCTTGTCACATGACTTAAGCCTTTAAGTGTGGTATTTGATTGTCCTTAATTTTGTTGTGGAGGTATTCCATTGTTCGTTCTATTGCCTGGTTAGTCTAAGGTCCAGTTTTACTGCAAAAGTTGTTACTTACTTACTTAGCTGGCTTTATAGCCAATTACGTAGTCAAAGCCTGTTGAAGGATCTGTTTCCAGTGCTCTCAATCATCCGTCACCTGTTACCAGTTTTACAATCTTAACGTCCTCAAATCCTAAAGTACGTTGTCGATCCACCTTGATTTAGGTCACCCAACATCTCGGTTAGGGTTCATTCGTGCTAAATGCCTGACCCATCTTAATATGTTTCCCTTTGCTATATTGTTTAGTGTGCTACAGCATTGCCGTATGCTTCGACCGCTTTCAACTGTCTAAAATCAAAACGAAGCATCGATCAAGCTTTGGCCAAATAAGTTGAGTCTTCATCAAAATGAGATCTAAAAAAAACCTTGGTTATTTCATAACTTAAATACAAATTAATAATCCTATTAAAGTTCACTAGTCGTAATCTAATCGATTATGATACGTTATTACGAAACAATTTCTTGCATTGAAATTTCCTTGTAACACAAACTTGTCTCTTTATTAGTCACATCTTTTGTTTACATTGTTTCTATATATTATTATTATGCTCATATTATTATTATTAAAATTACAACAATTCATTCAATATCTCATGTATTTCCTATTTATCACCATACGAACACAGTGTTTATTTTCCTTTCTTAATTGAACTGTATGTTAAACTGCCTGCAGAAATAACGAACAATAATCATTTTATGTGTGTTGTTCTACTATTTCATTATTATTATTATTGTTTTTTTTTTTATTACAACCAGATGCAGAAAATAAGGCAAACGTTTTATAACAATGATGATATTTATCTTACAAACAACAATTCCAATTAGTCAATGCATTCTTAGTGTTTTTATTTTTTCAAAGTAAAATAGATTAAATTAATAATAAGAGTCATAACAATAATGCATTTTAATTTAACACATTGTGTAACTCGGTAAAAATGGAAATACAAATCTAAATAAGGAAATTTAATTAAATAACTTTTTAAGGGAAAAATAAATGAATCATCTTGTTATTGACTTCAAATTAAATTACTTTCACTATTTAGAGTGTTAGATTACATCGAATTGTAATTGATCAATTTCAAGCATATTTCCACTATTTTGTGACTTAATCTAATAGAATTTTCTCATAAACGTGTGATTCTAATAAAAATGTAAATTTGATACAATTTTCTTTGATCATTTTATTTTAAAAATTGTGCAATCTTTTCAGAAAATCTCATATTTCAAAATAAATTAAGTGAATGCAATGTTGAACAATATCATAATCTGAATCCTGTCTCACAAAAGTCACTTTTGTCTTGATAGTATTTGTCATATATAAATTCAAAATATGACTTTTCTCTCTTAATTTTTCTGTGAAATTGCTTTTCTTTCAACTAGACGTGATATTTGAGGCATCATTTCCCGTAATAACATTTCTTTTTGACAATCTAATGCATGATTCTTGACTTATTTTTCCTTAAAAATTATTATACATGTGAAATTCATTCTCTGTCAAATTTTCTTTTTATTCTTATTATGTTGAAGAGCAAAAAAAATGTAATTCAGCATATTTTTTTCTCATAAAGAACCTCTTTAGTATGATGAATCAAAATTATATTTTGAGATGGAAAGTGTTTCATCTACACCCCTTGAATTCTTTTAAGAATTATATTAAAATGAAATAATAATGCCGTTATTTTCTAAGAAAGCAAAGCATTGTCAGATATCACATATCGCTGTGTATGATAAAAATATTAAACTTTCTTCGAGGGTAATAAAAAAAACTTTGAAACCGTCATCAACTATCATAATGCATAATTTTTATATACAATCAACTGCATAGTTGTTTATATTCAGATGGTAATCAAGATGACACATGAAGAAAATTTTAAAGGAACTGAGAATGTGTCTTTTTTTATTTTCTGTTAATGTAGAGTACAGTAAGTTCTCGAATACTTGAATCATTGAGATTTATTTTTGACTTGAATCAAAAATATGAAGAAAATGCAATTTTTCCAAGGGCGGATTGAAAATTAATTTTACACAGACTCTGTTCAATCACTTTTTGCAGATGAAATGTATTTCATGTAATGAAACTTTTTGACAGCTCTGTCAAAGCTGTTTATAAAAGAATTGAACAGGTAATTCTCTTTATCACGCATTGTAATATTTTCATTTTACTTGACCTGAAATTTACTTTAAAGTTTCATAATCTATTGAGTCAGTTTGTTTCATGAGGTTCTCTTCTTGCTAGAGATATTTTGTATATCATAATTTTATGAGCTTGAAGAATTCGTTGCACAATCTTAACCTTTGCTGTCTGAAAAGTAGCTCTTTTTCCATGAGCTTCCATGAATTTTAACTAGAGGCTCCTTGATATCCAGGTTCAACTGTAATGACTTAAATTTAAATATTTCTGTCACACGGTTAGAAGAAAACGTGCCGCTGGAGTGCCGCATTTAGTGCCGCTAGCGGCACTAAAGTGCCGGAGCGCGGCACTGTACGGCACTCCAGCGGCACTACATTTTTATCGAATTTTTCAATTAAAACTAAGATTTTGATAATTAGAAAAGGCTTAAAGCTCATACTTTTTTCAAGAAAAATTATTATTTTTCGAAAAACCTCATGTTTCCATATTTTTTTTACATGACTCAAACTCGTGGAAATTAATATTCGAGCGATTTCAACTCGTGGAAATGAATTTTTGAGCGATCTCAATTCGCGGAAATGAATATTTGACTTTTTTAAACTCGTGGATAATAAAATTCGAGCGATTTCAACTCGTGGATTGTGAAATTCGAGCGATTTCTACTCGTGGATAGTAAATTTCGAGCAAGTTCAATTCGTGGAAATGAATATTATTTTTTTTTTAACTCGTGGATTTAATATTCGGTGAATGTGGATAATAATATTAATTTTAACGAGTTGAAAACGCTCAAATTTTATTATCCACGAGTTTAAAAAAGTCAAATATTCATTTCCGCGAATTGAGATCGCTCAAAAATTCATTTCCACGAGTTGAAATCGCTCGAATATTAATTTCCACGAATTAAAGTCATGTAAATGAGTGCCTCCACGAGTTTGAGCAAGCGTATAAAACTCGTGGAAGCGTAGTCAAACTTCAGCACAGTATTTTTTTTCAAAAAAAAAAAAAAATTAACAAAATTTAAAAAATAATTTTTTTTTCTTTATATTTTTTGTACGCTCAAAATGATTTTTTTCGAGTTTATTAGTTTTACTTTAAACTTCTATGGTCTTTACACATTTATTTTAACAAAAATCTGAATTTAAAGACAAAAATTTTATAAAAATTTAGTGCCGCAGTAGTGCCGCAAGTAGTGCCGGAGCAGTGCCGTAGTAGTGCCGCTGAGTGCCGCTAGCGGCACGTTTTGCGGCACGTTTTCTACTAACCGTGCACATATTCATATAATGATATGTACAAAAAATACCAAACTGTAATTCACATTCCCTTTAAAACATTAACCGGTGTTCTTCAAATAGAAGCAATTATTTCCATAGCCACACAACACACATACAAACATAAAAATAGAGTTACAAAAGTTCACTAACGAACGAATACGCGCGTCTCCTGACAACTGTTTTTAATTCTAGGGCGCATAATTTAGGGATTGGAATTGCACATCTGTCCCATATGTTTAAAATACACATACATACTCATACACATACGGGCACATATACATATATGAATTTAACACAATGATGTTCATTGATAGTATAACACGGTGATGTACTTTTACTTGTGTAATAATAATAATAATAAAAGTAGAAAAAAATAGAACTTCAGTTAAAGTATGATCATAAATATGATGATGATATTACCGTTTATTTTTATGATTCCAATATATATGTGTTCATATAAAAATATATAATAAATGCGATATATGTACTGAATATTGAACTGAATGTAACATGTAAAAGGCGATTAAATTGTTCAACAAAACAAAAATATGTTATATGCATACTTTTCAAAACCAGTAACGTACTTTTATATTAACATTTGGATAAAAAAAATAATAATAATGATGACATTGTTATTGCTATTGTGGTACTCAAAGTGTTTTATATTTTATGTAACGTATTTTTCCAGAAAAATTTTCTCAAGTACACGCACACACGTGGATTAGATAAAATTGTTTTCTGCATAAAAATATTAATAAGTTGATAGAAAAAAGCAATTTAATCGCTACAAACTTTGTTCAATGATGAAAATTCTAAAGTAAAACAATAAAAATTTGATTAAGTTGCAAAAATACTTGGGAAAGAAGCTTCTTGGAAATTTTTTTGTCTTTGAACTGTCTTTTATCAGTGTTTTAAGAAGAAAATCATAAAATAAATTTATTTTTGAGCTTATCTCGCTTGGAATACATTCAATTTCATTTCATTGAATGTTTGTTTTCTTTTGAGAATAACGTGCGTTGTTATCAAAAAGAAAAATGTTTACTAGGAATTTGATTGTTTTAACAAGATTAAGAGGAAAATCATCTATTTAACATCAAATAAAGGCAATTTATTGAATCTTCAACGAATCAGAAATTAATTTCTTTATTGTTGTGACGCAATTGAGCTAAAATATTCATGTAATATTATTGAAATTCTTAAACATATTATTCAAAGTAAATTCCATTTAACATATTAATATTTTCTAAAGAACTTTAATAAATTTCTATTGGAAAATAAAAATACCTGACTGAATCACAATATTTGCATACCTCTTTTTTTCGCTTATTTTGCTTACACACAACAAATTTATGTATTCATAACAAACATTTATCGTCTGAATAATCATCTCAATAAGACGAAAGCATGCTAAACAAAATTCAACAATAAAACGTGAATGAATGTGACTTTTTATCTTCAGCTTCTGCGAAACCAGTTTTAATCATCATCATCATCATCAATAAATGGCGTATGAAATTAAAATGTATGATCAACCACTTTATAATCGTCAACATCATACAAATTAATAATTAGCTATTTTTTTCCTCGTGTTTATTGCGTCACAATTTAAAGAGACATCGGGATTTAAATTTAATAGCAGAAAAAAAATATTTATTAAAATGAATTAGGAAAAAAACTGTATTGTTGTGTTTTATGCTTCAATAAGTGCTTTTTTTTTAAAAAAAATGCTTGATAATGTTTAGCGATGAGTTATTTATGCAGAAATTATTGATTATTCATGTGAAAATATTTTTTGTTTGTTTTTTTACATTTTAATCGAAATCTGGATCATATTTGGCTTTAAAATCAACCTTTTTTCGTGTCGCAAATTTAAGTGAATTTTAAAAAAGAATTCATTTCATAAGCTTTGCGAGAAATTTCCGCAAACTACGTAAAAATCCTATGGAATTTCTGCAAATACTGAATTCTATACACGACTTTTTACTTTATTTGAACCAGGGTTGGATTAATGTTTATTTTTCGGATATCATAAGTCTACAACTTCAGGCCAATATGAATGTAAACTTATTACTAAAGTTCATCAATAAATTCATTTGAATTCAAAATTCATCAATATAAAATTAATTGCTGATCTCAGCTATCAGGAAACTCTTTCACGATTGTAATTCAATTAATGCCAATAAAATTGCTGATTCATATATGAATTTATATTGAAATAATTATAGATGTGACACACACAACCCTTTTTATGAGTATTAATTAAATTATTTTGTATTTTACTTCATGTTTTATTTTTTTCAAACTAATGAATGATTGTAAATAAGTAAAGCTGTGTAGAATTAAGTAAATAAGGTCTGATATCAGCAAATGTATTTTTACATACATCTGGTCTTATAATAATTATACTGGAATATGTTAAAATACGTGTATGTTTCATGTTTACCTATTTATGAAGAATTTAAAAGGAAAAAGTAATTTTGAAAGGATGCTTGTAAGCGGTTTTTAGGAGAGTGCTGAAGACATTGATGAGAGCGCCATCTTATGATGAACGGATTTATGAAGACGGATTTATTTGGGAGCATGGAGACTCAGCTAGTGTTAGCCGCCCGTCTTGTTAAAGTGAACGCGAGTTAAATCCAAAGATATGTAAACAGATATCTCCAAATTTTTGTTTGACAGTCTTGTAGTTCTACAAGGAAATGGCTCAAATAGTGGTAATCCTTATTCTAACCTTGGAATTTAAACGACCGAATCTTCAATTCTTCATTTTAAATATAAACAGAACCGTAAGCTAGGCTGTCAATCTAAGAGTTCGTGGTTGAACGCAATAATGCATACTTAAATTTCATCTTTACAAGTGACTCAAGTTGAGTTACAGTTCAGAAAAAGGAGCTTATTGAGCAAGTGGAAGAGGAAAAGTAGCGAGGCTAACTCATTTTCTGAAAATGAATACCGAAACTTTTCGAGGAGTGAAATTTGACATATTACCTTTCTTAACTATATGATTTGGAAGTTGAGATCATCTCTGTGATGATTAGAGAAGAGTATACCCACCTCTGCCACTACTACATTGGGCATTTTGTGGGAATCACTGTATATCAGTTGGTGTTCCATACCTAAAGATGCATCTGCAGTTTTCCTCTCAATAAAAATAGCGAAAGCTTGAGATCAGGATCCGAGCAAATGCCCTCTGATAAAAATGGTAACAGGCTTAACTGAAAGCCTAGATGTAGATTTTAAAGCAACCTTACAAATCTGTATCTGCTCTGTATATCAATCGACTGTCTTTCAAGCTGTTCAGTTAAAACTACTTGATGTCGCTCATTTTTAAGGAGATCGATATCCTATTCAGTGCTTCTGCAAAATACATTTCAAACCCTCTCCAAAACGATCATTTATTTCAATATGTAACAGTAAAAATGAACTGTATAAATATATAAAATAATCTGATACCAAATAACACACCGGTATTTTACGCACGTACCTAGTCTAAACGTGAATAAATAAACATTTAGGGGTGATATTGAATTGTATAATTCATACTTAAACAAAATGTGTTGCAACAAAATAGTTTTCTATACACACCATACACACAAATGTTAGTACTAAGCATGTATTGGTGCAATACTGACTTAGGGTACATTTTAAAGTAAGTTTAAAGCAACTGCTATGAATTCGTATATCGGTTTAGTTGTGACATGGATATGATATCGTTCGGTTTAACAAAATGCGCAAGTCTGACGCGCATATAAGTGATTTAAAATTCAATATTCAATTGAAATAAGTGAAGAATTTCAATGTTATTTATTGAAATATTAAAAGAAAAAAATAATAATAATTGGCTCGTAACATAGATAAAATTTTGGGAGTGTTAACAATCATTAAATTTATTACAAGAGTGATATAAAATTGTTACGAGGCTATAAAAAAAAATCATTTAATAACTCAATAAATGCGAAAAAATTACTTGAGAAAAGGTCATTGCAGCTGAAGATTACTGTTTATGGAATTTAATAAAAGTTTATCATCATACAAAAATTAACTGCTTGATGAATCAAATAATTAAATAAAAATATTTTTATTTTATCACTGAAATCCGCTACCAAAGTTTATTATTATTAATTTTATTAATATTTACTTAATTTACATATTTGATGATTAAAAATAAATAATTAAGTGTAAAAAAATAATTAATATAAATATTTATTCAAATAAAAAAAAAAATAAAATAAAAATTGTATTAAAACAGCATAACATGCAAAATTAATTGGATCAATTGTAAAAATTACAACGGATTAAGAGCACAAAATATAATTTATTTAAAATCAACTTTCGCTTCGAATATCAATTGGGATTTCAATTCATTCAACTGATACTTATTGGATTAAATTTTAAATGAAACATCGATTTAAAATAAATAAACAAATATCATCAATATTCAATCGGATTAAACAGCGAATAACAAACAAAAAAAACAATTGAAATCAATATTGGATCATTTAAACAACAAAAAATTTAAACGGTAAGTGCGTGAAAGAATCTTTACGATTTATTTTAAAGCTAAGCAAAAAAAATTGCTAATAAGTTTACGGTAATTAAAATATTTCCTGTAATTCAAGTTTGTTTGATGATAGAAATTGTGATTAATAATGATAAATATGAATTCCAAGAAAAAATATGATTAAATGCATATTAGATTTAAAAATGAATGAGTTACGTTCATTTTGATACCTTGTCATTCTTCATTTAAGGGATTAGTGTTAAAGAATGTCAAACAAATCCCAGAATGTTTAATGAAGAATTAAAAAAGTGGGTAATAAAGTAGCTTATGTTGACTTAAAAACGTGTGCAAAAATTTATGATACAGTACGATGAAGGTGAAGAATTTTAAAATTAAACAATAATGTTTTTTTATAAAAGTTACACCTTAACATCATTTTTTTTTTAAAGATAAAAATTTATTATTTTTTTTAAATGATAAGAAAGGCAAAAATTATATTGAGTAACTATATTGAGTTGTAAAACAAAAATAAATGTGTAATGAAATTTATGTCAAAGACTTTTATGTTTATTACGTTAAACTTATTTTACGTTAAATTATTTGTAGGGATACGCTATACAAAGAGTCAATTGAAGCTACTGGTCTCAGTGACTCGTTACTGTACTCTAGTCTATCACCTTAGTCATATTGACTCTAGAGATCAATGGTGCAAATACTGCTCTGAACAAGATTCCCACTCATGATTCTATCATAAGCCCGGAAATAGTGGCACTCTTATCCAGTTGCTCGCTACGATCCATTGTAGTGCACGTTGACTTGTATGACAGCAACTTCGCTATCAAAGCTATGATAACCAGAATGAGAACTATTGCACAAAGGCAACTATTAGTAATAATGGAAAACGAAGATGAAAGAAATTGTTACACCAAAGTATGTGGTTATTTATTGATCGAACACGAGTGTAAATAATGTAAATAATTTTAACGCATATCCCTATTTAATGTCATATAAGAATAAATGTCTAACTTAAGGCATTTATTTTTGTTTTGTTTTGAAATGTGAGTCATGTTGATAAAATGATAAAACTATGTACAAAGTAATTATTAGATTTTAATGTTTATTTAAGTGTTTGTTAATGAGTAAGACGCATTGATACAAGTGTCTCAACCTATAAAATTAATTTATTTTTTTTCAAATAATGAGATTAGTGAGTCATCGACACTTCACTTTTAAACAATCATTGAATTATCTTTTATTTTTCATTGACAGCAAAAACTTTATATCATTTAATTTTATTTATTTTTATGCGATGATTAAAGAAATACAAAAGAAAAGTTTTTGATTTGATTTCTGATTGTGAGGCCATGTTTTTATGTTTATCTTAATTAATTTAAAAAAAAAAAAAAATATGTTCCTAAGACAATAATCTTGTTAATTAACGTATCAAAACATTTTGAAGTAACACTAATCACTATTGAATGTCTCAATTTCTTCCTGAATGAATAAAAAAAAATCTATTTCAATAGAAATTCTGTGTTAATTTTAATCTTATCAAAGGCATTTTGATCTAATTTAAAAGGAAATTGAATTATTAATTAATATTTTTTAACAAATTTACCTTAAAATAACATCAGCATTTATTATGTAATTTTAAACTTGAATATCAAGTATCAAAAAAATTAACGTTGGTGTTAAATAATTTTGATTATCGTGTAACTTGAACCTCATATGAAACAAAATATTAAATTTACCTGTTGTAATGTTTACTTCGGCAATTTAAGACAGGTCAAAAAATTTATCAAAGAAAAATTAATACGAAAAATAAACAAAATAAAAGGAATGTTCAACATTTACTTTTAATTTACAAAAAAAAACATTGAAGATGCTGAGATTGATAACATTTAGTCATATTTATCAAGTCAAAACAATTTGAATGAAATTTTTCGGACGAAAAATGAAATCAATATGAGCAAATTTTGATTTTCAAGGAAATTTTAAGTAATTTAACACTTTCTTTATTACTGTAACAGATATTTTATAGAAAACAAAATTCATTGAAATCACGTGCTCAAATCAATCAAACACACTCCATTTACTCCGATTTCCGTTTCTTTTCATTCAAAAATACTATGAATGACTTTCTCAATTCATCATTTCATTGAAGAAAAAAAAATAGAAAACTTTTTTCAATTTCAATCATTTCAAATTAATTCTAAATAAGAAATTTTTTCTCGAAACTTTATAAAATATTTTCAAGCATTTGTGAAATTACTTTAATTAAAAATGAAAAAAAAATGTTTCATGTCCAGGTGTGTGTGAACAATGAATATTGCAACGGTCTAATGACTCCATACAACACAGTTTTTCCAGTTGTTGGTCATTCTTTATGTGTTTTCTCATACATGTGATTTCATATGATTATGACGCGTGCCTTTCATTCATTTGCATGTTGTTTAATTTTTTTCACGTTTTTTTTTACTGTAAACTTCCGGTGGTTTATCATTTTTTTTTCATTATTTGCTTAAAGAGGGTTGAGAAAAAATGCACACTACTGATGGCACACCATCGTTCTTTAATCACAAATTTAATACAGTTTTGTGGGTATAATAATGATAATGCTGCTATATCCTTTCACGATGTTTCAACAGAGAAATTACATAACGTGCAATATTTATTATTCTAGCTTTTCGAGAGAGAGTAATGGGAGTGATGCAACGCTTGAGTGAATAAATTACAGTGTTTCAATGAAATAAAAAGGTTGATGGTAATATAAGAAAAAAAAAACAGGAAGATAGGACACGTGTTTAGATATCCGGAGTTTCACAAATATTTTTATAACATTCATTAAAAATTTAGAGAAGGAATTTTAACAGGTTTAACCTTCTTAAAGAAAAAAAATATATTTTCATGAATATTCAATGAAATTCTTAAAATTTTTCCATGTCAAATAGCTGTAAAGTCACAATGAAGTTCACATTTGTTACACACATGCATCATCAAAATTGTAATGATATTCCATGTCAATGTATCATTTGAGAGAGATAAACCGGAAACACGTGTTTAAACATCTACCTATTTAAGGAAATTAACGTTGAAGTCAAGTAATTTAATTTTTCACATTATTTCGTGGAAATTGAACAGTTTATCGTATAGAGTTACTTGCATTTAATTAACTACCTTATCAGCTAATATCCTGAAATTGCTGTAGGTTGTTGATGGTTCAATTCAAAATTGATGATGAAAAACATGAACTGATTAATGCACATTGACTGAAATTAATCATTAGGGAGTTTCATTAAAAGATGATTTGTGAAACTAAATCTCTGTTTCTAGAAAAAATATCTTTTTTTTTTAAATAGAGTCGAAATTCAATGAATAACATGATTTTTTGTCTCTAATTAACAAGACACATGATATCAATTATCGAACTCTCTGAATATCAAAATTATGATGTTATGATAAATTCTGTGTGCTTTTGTTATTTTTAATATGTGTATTGAATTGTAATTGATATAAATGATCAATATTATGATTCGGAATGAAAAAACATATTTGTTTTACAAATTAGGTTTTGGAGCAAAAACTCTTTGATAATTGCTTGGAAATAAACGTGAATATCAATATCAGATATTGTTTTTATCAATCACTGTTTATACTAAAGCTGAGTGTTTTTCTAGTTAATATAAAAAAAACCTTTTATATACAGTATTTAAAGAAGTATCAAGTGAATCTGAAATGTATGCTTAATAATGACCCTTAGAATTTCTCTTTGACAAATCGTCTTTCAAATCATCCTTCAATATGAAATCTAAAGCTAAATGCACTATGGTAAATCATTTACGATCACTTTAAACATTTTTTTTGTGCAGCTTTAATTGAAAATAAAACTCTTTTGTTACATACAATGCTGATTATTGCGACGATGATAGTGTGAATAATTTTCAACAAAAAATCTGCAGTGTAAAAGGAGCTTATTGAAATAATGAGTTTTTTTTGTATTTATATTGCTTGCATTTAAGATACCATAAAATAATTTGATATTACACTGAATAATGATGACAATTTTCAGTCGACTTTTTAGTGGAATGAAATATTGTAAAAGTTTATCAGTAATCTTAAATAAGACGAAAATTAAATGTTTTTTGTGCTCTAGTTTTAAATGAAATATTATAACTTAAATGAAAATTGATATTAATTTTTTTTCTCATTTTATTTTTTTTTTAATTTCAGATAACAAAAATGTCATTCTTTCGACGAGCACAGAGCAAAGTATTTTACGGGAATTCTCTTGAGAGTCCATATCAATCCATTTATTCATCAATTGATCGAGAAATTGCAAAAACAAGGCAAACTATTGTAAATCAAGGTAGCTTTCGAGAAGAAAAATCAAATAATAGTGTTGATAGTAATGGAAATGATGATTCATGGAGTAGCAATCGTCAGGGCAGTCCATCTAGTCATAAGAGTCAGGTAAGAATTGAAATCTAATAACCTCTTGAAAAGGATAAATTGAATTAAACTTATTATTAATCATTTAGGATTCAGGATTCTCTGACGCAGAGCACTCACATCATTTGATCACACTTGCCAATTCAAGTTCACAATCAAATGCATCAGAAACACCAAAGAAAGGAAATTCATCGAATTTGTCTCACTTAAAGACGCCATCTAGTGCAAGTAGTGTAACAATTGTCACACCGCCCACAGTGATTCGACGTCCCAAAGTTAACAATAAAGAATTATTACATGCCAAACAGATATCATTTAATGATAATTCAAATGAGATTCAATCAAAAATCAATGAATTAAGTTTTGAGAATACTTCACCGATCGCCAACAGTTCATTCAAAGTTACTCAAAGCAATACAGATTCAACAAAGATAAAACTTAGACGATCAAAACCGATCACCAAATGTGAAAATAGTAGTGTACGTAAAAGTCTATTGGGATGTTTACCACCATCAGCTGACAATGATAATGTCAGTTGGGAATATCGTCCATCTGCAGATGAACCTCAAAATCTCGAAAAATCATATCATAATGAGACAATTACATTTGGAGGTCCCATTCCTGAAACTACGCCTGAAGACAATAATAATAACAGTATTGTCAAAGATAAATCATTTTCAAAGAATTTGCCACTCCCAACATACCTTGAACTATTTCCATCGGATAGTTCAACACCGAAACGCTCAACACCAATCACACATCGATCAATGCCAAAACAATCAAAAAGAGTTCGTCAAACTCCAGGACATCTTAAAGCTGCTTATCTACGATCACCTCCACAACTCGAAGCAAAAACAGCAAGATCACCATCACCAGATGACTTTTCAAGCATATTCCTTTCATCAATTCACTTCAATGAATATACAAATCCCCTACTAAATGGACATGCACTACCTGTCCAAATATGGTTAGATGAAACACGTAATTCATGTTATAATGAGGTAATGTCAACATTACAAACAAAGTCATTGATTGTTGAAGCTTCTAGGAATACGAAAATCGCGTCTATCACAGCCGTACGAATAATAAGAAATTTACAACTGAAAGTCACTGAACTCCAATCCGAATTTGAAAGATCAGAAAAGGAATTAAATGAAATTTTATTGAACTCGGATGATGAAACTGATGATGTTCAGGCTAAATATGTGCCGTGCATCATTAATCCTCTTGTTGGCAGTATCGGTGGAATTTTGGAGAAAGTTATTGCGAAAAACATTTATCAAGCTGATAATGAAAAAGATTTGGAGAAATTTGAAGATACTGTTGATAACATCTTAGATATGGCTAGTGATTTGAGGAAAGCAGCAGGGAATGTCGATGATTTAGATATTGTTGCAATTAAAGAGGATGTTCAAATCCTTAAACGATATCTCCTGATTTGCATTAGATCGATTTTTGAGAAATTGATTAAAATTATTGTACAAAATATTGAGGATTCTAAAAGTCATTTGATATTAAAGTCAAATCTCAATTATATTGCAACACTTTCGAATTTGGATTATACAGGATTTGGATCACTCAATGATGCATTTTGTTCAAATGGAACTGTGAGAGCATTGTTGATTGTTTGTTTGGAGGAAAAACAAGCAAGTATAAGAGCATTGGCATTGAGAGCACTTGCGACCGTTTGTTCGTCACCTGAAACAATTGCACAGTTTGAACAATCAGATGGACTTGAGATCGTTAAAGAAACGTTAATCGATACTTCACCAAAAAGAACGGAACAGGAAATGAGAGAAGCAATCTCAATTTTAACACAAATCACTGCACCATGGCATGGCCCAAATCATCAATTAGAAAATCTAAAATGCTTTGTTGATCCATTAGTTGAATCAATTACTCGAATACTAGCACAAACTCCATGTTGTCAAACTTTATTGTTGTGTGCTGCATGTTTGAATAACTTGTCACGTCTTGAATCAACTGCCATTTATTCGATAATGTCAAATGAGACAATTTCAAAGTTAAATGATGCATGTAATCGTCGTGGTCCAAATGCATCAATTTTCCTTTACGAACAAATAACAAGCATGATTTTCAATATGGCCCTCAATAAAAAATCACATCATCATTTAGCTGATAAGACAGTCATCAATTTTATGACCCATATATTTGAGGATAGATTTTACACCAAATATTCGACACGTGCCGAAAATCAATCACTTCAAAAAGTCATAAAAAATTTACTTCACATCTTTTCACGTCTCATACACGAATCAAATATGGGCCATGAAATATTGGCTAATAACATGGTGCCAATATTTTCACGTATTGAAGGCAGTTTGGTCGCAACACAAAATGAATTTTCACGTGATGTATCGTACATAAGCAGGAAACTAAATGAAAGTTTAACAATGCCAGTGTGTTCAAGATATTTGGAAAGCAATTTTGATGCGGAACATGAAAGTAAAACTTTATCATTGCAACAAGAGACTAACGATAAGCAACAAAAACAAAGTTATAAACAAATAAGTTTCGTTTAAGATGTTAAGATGATATTTTAATCAAATTTACTGCTTTTAACTCAAAAAAGAGTGAATGACAAATTCAAAAAGTGCCATACACAGAAATTTAATCGACAAACAAGAAATGCTACCATTTAAATACTTAAAAATATATTATTGCTATAATACACTTGTATATCAAACTAAAAGTTTTTAATTTCTTTAAATTAGTTTTAAATGTACATTTTTGATATAATTTAACTGGAAAATGTAATTATTATGTTATAAAGTTATTTAAATATACAAGAGAAGATAATATATTGATGTAATTTATACTATGAAAGAAAAAGGTTTATTTATTTATTTTTTCAATTTAATGTATCTCTGAATGTATCGTCATATATTACCGAAGAGGAAAAATTGTGTCAGCAAAATTAGATCAAGTTCAAGTGAGGTAGGTTAAGAATTTATAAACAGACATGGAATAGGTTCATTTTATTTCCCCTTGAATATTGAAATTTCCTCTCTTTGATTCATTCTCTCTTAGTGTTTTCGACATTCTCTTTGTTAAAAAAAATCATTTGAGTGTTCATTGCATACATTCAGGATATTTGATCAGTGTGGTAAGGACATGCAGTGAAACGAAGTGCATTAGGTAATATTTTGTACATTCCATTAACAGCGTCGTAAAATAAAGTAAAACTTTAAAGATATGTCTGATGAAAATGAAATCTTCTTCTTTTATTTCATCGAAATACTTGGAACAGTCCATTAACAAAATTTATTACATGTAATATGAATAATATCCAAATCTCAAGGGTTAATCACATCGTTAATCAATACAAATTTCAATCTTATTTCACTGTAATATGATCCGAGAACCTTGAAACAATGTAAATTTTATGAAAGTATTTCTTATCTCACAGAGACACTATAACACCTTCAATTTATTTGCCACTCTAACTCTTTTTTGAATAAATAATGTTCCATTATTAAAATAAAATAACGATATTTTACCTGTCGTCCATATGAAAAGAAGTTCGTTTGCATTTGACAGGATTTCCATTGTAAAAAAAGACATAGTTACACTACATAAAATAGGCTTATGAATAATAATGACAATAAATTTGCCGGATTTTGATTATTCGGTATCTTTTCTGAGTGTGAAGATATTAAATTTTACACAATATTTTGATCCTGTGACATAAATAAGAGAATCAAACGTGCTTCAATGTAATCTAAGAGGAAAAAATATTTCATATGGAACTTAAATTGTCTCTAATCAAAATAAATATGATATATTTTTTGTGACAAATATTTTCACACATCACAGATAAAATTGACCACTGTGAAGTTTTTTCCGATTTTTTTTTTCCGATTTTTTTTTACACTGTTAAAAAATTATCGGAAAAATTAGGGTGTCCATTTACGTAAAATTTTTTGGGCCAGTAAAATATCGGAAAAAGTTCGGAAAATCGGAAAAAGTTCGGAAAATCGGAAAAAAGTCGGGAAAATCGGAAAATTGTGGGAAAAATCGGAAATATCAGAATTTTTCAATTTTACCAAAAATTAATGAAAAAAAAGAAAAATTTCAAAATTTAATCAGCCATATGGAATATATATAAAAAAACCGTTTTTTTTTTTGTCTTTTTGGTTTATTGTTTCACTCTAAAATTTTCATCTTCCATTATTTTTGAGTTTAGTTTGCTGGAGCATTTCCGGGGAGATCTAAAGATGGGGGGTAAGCAAAGATATAGACCCCTCTAGAGGAAAATTTTTCGGAAAAGTGCAAAAAATCGGAAAAATAGCTTTTTTTGGTTTATTGTTTCACTCTAAAATTTTTATCTTCCATAATTTTTGAGTTTAGTTTGCTGGAGCATTTCCGGGGATATCTAAAGATGGGGGGTAAGCAAAGATATAGACCCCTCTAGAGGAAAATTTTTCAGAAAAATGCGAAAAATCGGAAAAATAGCTTTTTTTGGTTTATTGTTTCACTCTAAAATTTTTATCTTCCATTATTTTTGAGTTTAGTTTGCTGGAGCATTTCCGGGAGGGTCTAAAGATGGGGGGTAAGCAAAGATATAGACCCCTCTAGAGGAAAATTTTTCGGAAAAGTGCAAAAAATCGGAAAAATAGTTTTTTTGGTTTATTGTTTCACTCTAAAATTTTTATCTTCCATTATTTTTGAGTTTAGTTTGCTGGAGCATTTCCGGGAATATCTAAAGATGGGGGGTAAGCAAAGATATAGACCCTTCTAGAGGAAAATTTTTCAGAAAAATGCGAAAAATCGGAAAAATAGCTTTTTTTGGTTTATTGTTTCACTCTAAAATTTTTATCTTCCATTATTTTTGAGTTTAGTTTGCTGGAGCATTTACGGGGAGATCTAAAGATGGGGGGTAAGCAAAGATATAGACCCTTCTAGAGGAAAATTTTTCGGAAAAATGCGAAAAATCGGAAAAATAGCTTTCTTCGGTTTATTGTTTCACTCTAAAATTTTTATTTTCCATTATTTTTGAGTTTAGTTTGCTGGAGCAGTTCCAGGGGGGTCTAAAGATGGGGGGTAAGCAAAGATATATTTTTCCGATTTTTCGCACTTTTCCGAAAAATTTTCCTCTAGAGGGGTCTATATCTTTGCTTACCCCCCATCTTTAGATCTCCCCGTAAATGCTCCAGCAAACTAAACTCAAAAATAATGGAAGATAAAAATTTTAGAGTGAAACAATAAACCAAAAAAAGCTATTTTTCCGATTTTTCGCACTTTTCCGAAAAATTTTCCTCTAGAGGGGTCTATATCTTTGCTTACCCCCCATCTTTAGATATCCCCGGAAATGCTCCAGCAAACTAAACTCAAAAATAATGGAAGATAAAAATTTTAGAGTGAAACAATAAACCAAAAAAAGCTATTTTTCCGATTTTTCGCACTTTTCCGAAAAATTTTCCTCTAGAGGGGTCTATATCTTTGCTTACCCCCCATCTTTAGATCTCCCCGGAAATGCTCCAGCAAACTAAACTCAAAAATAATGGAAGATAAAAATTTTAGAGTGAAACAATAAACCAAAAAAAGCTATTTTTCCGATTTTTCGCACTTTTCCGAAAAATTTTCCTCTAGAGGGGTCTATATCTTTGCTTACCCCCCATCTTTAGATCTCCCCGGAAATGCTCCAGCAAACTAAACTCAAAAATAATGGAAGATAAAAATTTTAGAGTGAAACAATAAACCAAAAAGACAAAAAAAAAACGGTTTTTTTATATATATTCCATATGGCTGATTAAATTTTGAAATTTTTCTTTTTTTTCATTAATTTTTGGTAAAATTGAAAAATTCTGATATTTCCGATTTTTCCTACAATTTTCCGATTTTTCCCACAATTTTCCGATTTTCCCGACTTTTTTCCGATTTTCCGAACTTTTTCCGATTTTCCGAACTTTTTCCGATTTTCCGAACTTTTTCCGATATTTTACTGGCCCAAAAAATTTTACGTAAATGGACACCCTAATTTTTCCGATAATTTTTTAACAGTGTAAAAAAAAAATCGGAAAAAAAAAATCGGAAAAAACTTCACAGTGGTATAAAATTGACGTTTTTCTTCTTTTAATATAAAAACATTGTATTTTTGATTTTCAATTTGACATATTTTATTTTTTTTTTCATTCATTTGATGTTATTTACGAATCAGTGAGGTGTATTGACTGAATTTTGTTATCTTCATAAGATGTTGTACTATAAATAAAAAAGATATTTGACACCTGGATCCAAAATAAATACCTTGAAGACAGTCAAAGTAAGTTCACGTCAATTATTGTCAGATCGCCTTATTTTTTATTTTTATCTTTATTTTAACCCTCATTGGACGGTTGTGATATCAATTTTAATATGAAATTTCAAGATATTTCATCTAAGGTGGTAATCCAAGGAGAATCGTTATCGTAGGAAATGAGGAGATTCAGCTTACCCAATTTTTTGATTGAAACTTGAATTGAAATTCCAATAAGCAGCTTCAGGTTAAAGGAAAAATCGTATTTTTCACATGAATTGAAAAATAAGCTGTAATGTAAATTGGGTACATTATTGTAAAAAAAAGATCAAGTTCAATGCACGAGCAGACATTTTATGAAAAGTAATATGTAAATTCTCTGATATGCAAGACTCCACATGTCTAAATTTAAATGTATAATTTTTTTGTTGAAATTTCCATAAAAGTATGACAAAGTAAGATTTTAATTATATACAAAAAGTTTAATGTTAATAAATATGCAAATATTCTCTTTATTCATTCATAAACATAATTTTTTTCTTCGTTATCAGATGTATTTTTAATAAGTTTGGAAAGCTTTTTTTTTCTGAATGCGTTCAATTTAATTGAGTTTTAATAAAGGTTATTTACCAGAGCTGTTAGAATAAAAATAGGAGAAAATTAAGCACTGAATTGAGGAGGCTGAACAATATTTTCAAAATGATTGAGCCAAATGTTAAAGAGATTTCTTAAAAATCGCTTATCCCATGAAGGACTTTGTTGAAATTTCCTACGAAATAAAACCAAAGCTGCTTAAAATTTTTTAGGGCAACGCTTGAAATTTTCTCTTTTAGGAGTGGAGTAGCTTTTGTAACGCTCCATCGCTGTTCAATTTCAATGGCAGCAGCCACCATAAACGATCTTTAATGATTTTATCATGTCTTTTGTTATCTTTGCTACTTAATAGCTATCATTTTATTTTCCCATTCGTTGAAATTTATTATGATATTATTTTTTTCACATATTTCAATTATTTGTATAGCATCAAAATCAAAACAAAAATAACCAAGAAATTATGAAAATTTTTTTTTGTCATAATATTTTCATAGTGATACATGTTGAGCATATCATTTATTTTTTATTTTTGTATATTTCAAGTGAAAAAGCTTTATTACAAACATGTTTATACGTTTTTCAGAGAACATGGAAAATATATCATATAAAAAAAATATAAATTTGATCATTTTCGTAAATTATTTCGATTCTTTTATTCTAAAATCGATTTTTTTCATATTTCCATTTATTTATACTTTTACTGTAAGATAAAAATATTGATCAATTTCATTCTACTAAACAGAAAATTATTGCTTGAAAGAGACTCGTATGCTAAACAAATGTACTTTGTTGTGTTGAATACTAAGTAAATTTCCCTTTTACATGCCATTTTTTTATTTTGAAATAAAATGTTGTGGATTGAGTCATTTCTCTTCAATTTTTCGTATTAGTGTTTAATTTTCGAAAATAAGGGGTCTTATTAAAAGCTCTTATTAAATTGATGAACTAATTCAGTTTTTCACTTTTCATTTCATTTTACGTCATGGAAATTTTCATTTCAAAATGAATTCATTTTTAATAGCATTTGTGTGTTTATGAGTTAAAATGCCACTACATATCACAAATGGGAGTCACATTATCACAAGGCACTTTGTAAAAGTGTTTCACTTGAGCAACACACATTAAATTATATATGGCTCATAACCAACCACATACTCATTAATTATGTATGTAAGATATTAGTTGAAAAATATAGCATGAGAGGAAAATATTTTTTTTCCACTCTTTTTATAATTCAAATTTAATTTGTGATAATAAGAACAAAATGTCTGTTACTGTTGATAAGGTTAAAAAACTGATGATGCCGTTAATGGTAATAAAATTTGTTGTGCGTGTGTGTATGATAATTCAAAATATTACAGAAAATTGTTTACTGGAATTTCGAAAATAATTTCAAGGTTAACTTACATATTTTCATTATCACGTTTTAAATTTATTTTCGCATGATTAGTAATATCTTTGAATCTTTAATAGGCAAAAAGAAAGTTACTTCATCAGAAGAAAATGTAAAAAAAAGGAATTTCACGCATGAAAAAATACTAGATTTTCTTTTATGTTTCTTAAGATTTATGGCTCGTTCAATAATTTATGGACTAAAAGGTATGTGAAAAATACATTGAGCAAGGCGGTGATTGTAAGATTAATTCTTTCAACCTCGTCTGTTGTCAAGTTTTGAACTGAAAAGCCATCGACAATTTATTTTGGTATGTATAACAGCAATTTTTTGTATTTTTTTTTGATCTTCACTGCACATTATAACGACCTTAAAAACGATTTTCAGCCTCACCAGACACGAACACCTTATTTTCAACAAGTAAGAACCATTTTTTGTTACTTTGAATTGCTTATTAGATTGCTAGATTAGAAAAATTTTCATAAAATTCATCTGAATTATTGACTTTAAAGTTCACGTAATAAAAGAGATTTCATCAGTTTTTAATAAAAAAACAACATAATTCTTACGGTTATAGATCTGTTGTAATGGAACATACTTGTCTTTATACAAAAAGCTTTAAGCTCTTTTTCAAACTTTTATAAATTGTCTGAGTCGGAATTAATTGAATGTCGAACGTCCAAGTTTATTTTTAATGATACCGATAAGTTATATTCTATTTTTTTATCTCTTTATTTTTATAATTTTTATTTCTTTTCAGACAAATAATGGAGAAACTACTCAAAAAAAACAAAGAAGATCCAAAGACCAAGTTCAATTATTTTAGATGTAATGATTGAGAAGATAGATAAGATCGATACCAAGACCAAACATCCAAAATTGCAATCCTTGATTGGTGCGTGAATAAAAGTGAATAAGTTCAATTTTTATAATACTTTTATATTAGGTCACATCGACGTTTGTCAGCAAAAACGTCGCTACAGCCTTTCTGGGCCATCGTAGACCCATAGTTTCTTCTGAAACTTTATCTTATTTTTGGAGGCCGAGGTGCTCGCGAAATAAAAAATTAGGGTGTCTATATAAAAAAATAGGGTTGCCATACAACTTTAGGTGAAAATTCAAAAAATTTCCACGAATTTTCCGGAAAATTCGAAAAAAAAATATATTTTCAGAATCCCCTCAACCTAAGCTACAACTTTGCTGAAGACACCAAATACCTATGACGTACTTGAAAAAAAAATATTTTTTTCATACACATGAATTCTCTTATTATAATACTTTTATATTAGGTCACATCGACGTTTGTCAGCAAAAACGTCGCTACAGCCTTTCTGGGCCATCGTAGACCCATAGTTTCTTCTGAAACTTTATCTTATTTTTGGAGGCCGAGGTGCTCGCGAAATAAAAAATTAGGGTGTCCATATAAAAAAATAGGGTTGCCATACAACTTTAGGTGAAAATTCAAAAAATTTCCACGAATTTTCCGGAAAATTCGAAAAAAAAATATATTTTCAGAATCCCCTCAACCTAAGCTACAACTTTGCTGAAGACACCAAATACCTATGACGTACTTGAAAAAAAAATATTTTTTTCATACACATGAATTCTCTTATTATAATGTGAACACATCGACTTGTAATTCAGAATTTTTGTAAAAAAATTAACAATGGATAAAACTAAAAAGTAAAAAATAAAAAAAATATAAAAAAAATTTGAATGAAAAACAAAGTTCTGGACATTTCTTAGGAAGTTATTAACTTCTAAAATAAACTTTTATAAAAGGTTCATGGCTAACTAAAAAGTGAAAAACAAGAAGCTTTCAAACAAAATAAACTATTTGAGATTAAACACAAATTTGTTAAAAGTTGAATTTTGATTTCAGTCTTACTTTGCTGATAAAACACAACCACCAAAGACCTTTCAGATTTGTGAGTGCTTAGACCAAAGTTATTGTTAAAAAAATGTTTTAAGTTAATACTCAAAATTCAACTTTTAACAAATTTGTGTTTAATCTCAAATAGTTTATTTTGTTTGAAAGCTTCTTGTTTTTCACTTTTTAGTTAGCCATGAACCTTTTATAAAAGTTTATTTTAGAAGTTAATAACTTCCTAAGAAATGTCCAGAACTTTGTTTTTCATTCAAATTTTTTTTATATTTTTTTTTTTAAATAATAAAGAAATATTTCTCCAAAACAGAAAACAGAAGCAATACAGGAATTGAAATAGAGCTAAAGCATGAGAAAAAGGGGTATAATTATTTTTTACATTTTCTTAGCTCTATTTGACATTGAAAATATATTAATGTGTGCCACTGATGTTTCCAGATTTCCACAAAATCGATCTGATTTAGTTGGATAAAAAAACCATAAATTCGACAATCATTTCTTATCTTATCAGCTTATCTATAAAGTCGAGTTTTCAAATGGTTGCAGACGTCTATCCATGTTGATAGCTTAAAAGCAGGATAATTAGTAAGATGTTGAAAACAAGTCGGGGAGAGTGTTAAAGTCAAAAAGATACCGTAATTACAAGCCGTTCTTATGAAATTGAATATAAAATGTCGAGAAATTTATTATGTTCTCAATTAATTAAATATGTCTAAAAACGATGGCACAATAAAGTGCCTGGTTCACTTAAAAAACTTTTCAGTCAGAAATAGTCTTCATATTGAAAGTGGTTGTGTCTTTTATGCAAATAGTCTTTTTTACACCCAGTCTTAAGGAAAAATAAAAAAAAATTAGTTCATCGTTAACATTTTGATATCGTTATATGTAAGCAATTAGCTCGTCAGTCTAAGGGCTTCTAAGAAACTTCGGAATACTCATTGATAATACTAGCTCCTAATATATATTTCATTTCAGGAATCTTACACCTATAAAAAAAATTATAAGGTCGTTGAAAAGCTTAGTTATTATATTTATATTTCATACTAACCAACATTCAATGTTCGATTTGTTCAGTTTAATATTTAATTAAAACACTCATAATATTTTTTTTTTCTCATTGTTCCTTAGCTTTAATTATTATTTATTTTTCCTTCATTTATTTAATCAATTAAATTTTTTATTTCTACATTAGATTTTTAATTACAATTCATTTTGATTTATTTTTATTGATTATGAATTTAAATTCTTATATTTTATTGAATTAATTAAATAGAATCTCTATATGTATAAATTAACATTTCCTTTTTAACAATCATATAATTTATAAATATTTTTTTTCATTTCCTTACACAATTTAATTTGATAAGAAATTTCTTAAATTTATGTTAATTATTGTTATTATTTTACAAAATCCACAACGCTAAGTTAATTTAATTTTATATTTCATTGTATTTATTTCTTTTATTATAAAACATCAATTTTTTTCAATATAAAAAAAAATATATCATTATTTTATTATTATTAATATTTAAATTGAAGATGTAAACTGTGAATTGTATTTTGATAAATGTTTTGTTTCTATAAAAATAAGTTGTGATATTTTTTTTTATTTTTTATATTTATTTTACATTAAGGATTCTATTGGAATTTTTTTTATAATTATTTTAAGGTTTAAAAAGTTGAAGTTGTTATATTTTATTTTATTTAATTGTGTTAATTTTTTGTTATAAACTTTTTTCTAGTGTTGAAAAGATGAAAGTGTTTAAAAGGGCAAATAATAAAAAAAAAATGAAATGAAACACAGAAAACAACATCAAAACTCATTTATTTTAATGACTTTCCTTTCACACTTAATCTTTTTTATGATGGTGTTGTGAATTAAATTTAAAAAAAAAGTGAACTAACTTACTTATTTTTCCTCAAGGGTGTAATTTTATGTATCATGTGAGAAACGTGTAGTCTACCAATTATTGGTTAAATCATTAATTTTGATGTTTGAATTTCAAATGTACTTGTGTTTTGTAGTCGCGACTTTGTTTTTTGAAATAAATTCAAGAATTTCTGTTATTAAAAGTGGTAGTTCGACATCATTAGACTTGTGTGTGTCTGCTTTTAACGATATTTCTATCTACAGGTGTCATGCTAATGGCATTTACATGTTAAAATTGATACTTTTACCACAATTTTGTTTATATTTGGATCCGTAACCTCAACATAAAAAAGGTATGATGATATAATCAGTGAAATAGTTGTATGTAAGAATTGAATTATCATAAATTTTCTTTTCAGCTAGTGTATTTATTTAAGCTTCCATAAAAACATTCAAATAAAACGAAATAAGAGAAAGGGTATTTTCTGATTTTCGTGACTATTCAATTCTGTTTCTTTGCTCACTTATTTTTTTTCTTTTGAATTTTTCCACTTCATCGAGTTGACTAGAAGAATTCTGAATTTTATTCACACATTTTATCGCCACCACCAAAGTCTGGTACGTGTTGCTTTTTGGGCCTATTATTTTTTATTACAAAAATATTCAATGGCCCAAAACAAACAAAAAAACATTTCATAAATAAATTGACTCCTTTTCCCTTGTATTATTATTATTAAAATATGTGTTTTTCCTCCTACTACAACATCGCTTTTGAATCTCAAGACTTTGAAAAAAATGTTTACTTTTCATTTTCAACAATTGTATAACAAAATTTGAATATTTCTTTCAAATAAATTTTGTTTTTCTGAATTTCATTTAATTTAAACCCTATCATTTTATATCATGACTGAAATGGAATTCATAAATTTTGAATCTTCCCAAAAATTCTTTTTGCAATTTTATTTTCGGTTTCCTTTTCTATTTAAAAAAAATTTAAAGGAGAATGTTTAAATGAATATCATTTAACATTACAATTAACATTACTTTCCTTTAAAATAAAACCACAAACAAAACGGAAACCAAAAAATTACCCTTCCATGCCATAAATTTTCATTAAATGACTTAACAATGGAGAAGGAATGACTGAAATGAAATGAAAGGAAGAAATGTTTTAATGGAGTAAAAAAAACATAATGAAAATTATTTCTTTGTTTTTGATTCTTTTCTTTATGAGTAAGATGTTTACACGTTGAACTAGTAACAGATAAAATGAAAATGAAAAAAAAAGAGTTAATCCTTCTTTGCGTCTTATTTTCTTATTAGTGGAATCTTAGTGAAAACGCATTTAATATTTAAACACAAATAAAGTGGGCATTTGAGTGTAAATTATATTTTTTTTTTTGAGAGTATAAATTTTCATATAAAGGTAAGCAGAAGAAAAAGTTTTTATTAAAATAACGAAATTTAATCATAACAAATGAAGAGTAGGGTTAAGTTACCATTTAACGCTTTTTTTGAAGAATTTGGAACTTTTTTGTAAATTTTGCCATTTCTTTGACACAAACTAACAGCATAAACCCAATACTCGCATTTATCAGTATAAAATGTTAGATTGGCGCTTTACGTGATCATTTTTGAAACTAATCATTAGAATAATGCAACAATTTGTGTTAGTTCATTTAATTGCCGTAAAGTTAGTTACGATGAAATCACTATCGTAATAGACAAATTCCTAGACAAGTGGACTACATGCTTCCTTTTAACATTTTAATTTAAACGTGAAAAAAATTGTCTAGACGATCCTTTTTAAAATGAATTCTCAAGTATGAATTAAAATCTTAGAGTAACCATCTCATTTTTTCTTATAATAGGTATGGTTTTAAACACTTCTGGGAATCAAAGTAATCAAAGTTTCACTGAAAAAAATTTAAATTTTATAAAAAAATTTCCTGGTCGTGACAACTTGTTACATGTTACAGCTAATTTTTAATTTCATGAAAGAATTAATTCAAGAAAAGTCAAAAATCAACATGAAAATGAACCCAAAGCCCACACATTTCACTCACATGTTTAATGAAGTGTTTCGTGTTCTCATCATGAAAAAAAACGACGTATTTTAACATGTAAATATTTGTCTTCAAATATTTCTGTTGCAGAATTCTTGTGAAACTCATGATAAGAATAAGAAAAAAAAGGGGTTTCAATTTTTGTCTTTCCTGGTTAAATTTATATTCACTTTTTTTTTAATGGTACAAGATACACACAGAATTGTTATTTATTTTCCAAACTTTTAATATATGAATTAAATAAATGGAAGAAAAATGTAAAAATTATACGAATTTATGCTCGGGAATTTTCAGTATCAATTGAAAGGCAAATATAATGTGAAATATGACTGTTTATTTTGTCATTTATCAACATAAAAATTAAATATAAAATTTTTTTTTATTTTTTGAATTGTAAATGAAGCAGAAAATTTTTTCGTATTTGTCGAGAGCATTTTTTATTACATTTTTTTCATTTATCTGGTAATGGAAACATATTAAATGAGATTTAACTTTATTTTTCATGAGAAAACACAAGTTTTTAAGAAATTAAAAAAAATAGAATAAAATTTTAATGATTTATGATCTTTTTATCATTGAAATTCTCAGTTTGGCGTGAAATTTTCATCTTCAATTTAAGACACTTTTAAAATCTGTTCATGCTTTATCTCAATCCATATTTTTTATTTTGATTTACGTTAATGTTATAACCAACTTATTTTGACATAAATCAATATTGACGTCAAATAATGTTCAAGTTGGTTTTCATTATTTGATTAACTGTAAAAAGACGAATATGAACTTGAAAGAAAAAAAAATTCCTATAAATTCGGATTTTTATTGGAAAATTTTCTAAAATTAATTCTTTTAAGTGTGCCATGTGTGTCTTAAAAGAAAAATTATGTGTTAATTTTCGAGAGAACAACTGAAATTTGTTGAAAATTTATAAATTGTTTTTCCAAGAATAATAAATAAGGACAACAATAAAAATGTCACAAGTTAAATAATAAATAAACAAACTTTAAAGGAACTTTTTCGGATTTTCACAAATATACAATGAAAATAACCCATAAATGTGACAACTCTTTTTATTTGAGTCGAAAATTTCAAGGTAAAATTTTTTTCGCATAAAATGACCATGAAAGTGCAGTTTTTGAGAATTATTTTTAATTTGATGAAATTTTAAATACCTACAACTTTCCCATACAAAACGTTAAGGAAAAACGTGGAACGGTGTTTTAAAAAAGCATTCTAAGGACTTTTGTACCAAATTTTTACTTTCAAAAAGATACAAACCACGGTTTTACGTTATCCGCGTTTTTTTCTCGAACGGCGATTTTTTTCACTAACCGCAGTTTTATGTGAATTGTGTTTTTTTCGCAAACCGCAGTTTTTTGTGAATTACGTTTTTTTCGCGAACCGCGGTTTTCTCCCGAACCGCTTATTTCACGATTCGTGTTTGTTTGACGAACCGTGTTTTTTTCCGCGATTCCGATATTTTTTGACGATATTTTGGACGCCATATTGGACGACCGAAAATGCGATAAAAATAAACATTTTACAATAAAATTAACTCATGCATGTGGGGTTATCGCCTAGCACTACGGGGCGATTTGCGGCGAATTTTTTTTTTCAAAGAACGATTTTCGAAAGTTCGAAATTAGTTTTTTCATCTAAAATATACTGCGAATCCACTTTGTTTTCAAAGAAAAGTTGATTCACACAGTCTAAGCTACTAGGCAAAATGATTTCCAATGGGCTTGTTCTTAATATCAGTCATAACATCGAAAAAATTGAGAAACTATTCAAAAATGGTACAAAATCCACTTTTGATGCATTGTAGCTTAACTTTTCTTTGAAAGCAAATTGGCTCCGATGTAACACCAGAGAACTACAATGCATCAAAGGTCGGTTTTGCACCGATTTTGAAAAGTTTCACAATTTTTTCGATGTTATGTATGAACAAGCCCATTGAAAATCATTTTGCCTTGTAGATTAGAGTATATGTGAAAAATAATTTCGAATTTTCAAAAATCGTTTTTCAAAAAAAAATTGCACTGGGGCAATTCTTACACGGGTTCTGTTAGATTCGCGCTCTTTCTTATTGACCCCAAACTCTTGATATTTTTGTTTTGAAAAAAAATTGTGAGGGTTATTTTCTTTTTTTTTTCAAATCATCTCTTAACGTTTCTTTCTTAACACATTAAATATTTATTAAAATTGTCACATCGCCAAAGCCACGTGTTTGTAAAGTTTCCACATAAAACTTCCTTTATTTTTAAACTAATAATCAGCAAAGTGTATTGTCATTACGTGAGTCTCATTTTAAATGAATAGAATACTTCCAATACTCATGCCTTAAATAAACAACCCAAATTTATTTTATTATAATTTCGTATTTTATTTAGTTTTCAACTTCTTCACCAAGGGATGTAATTTTATCACCTAATGTGACAAATAAACACTCAACAAAAAAAAGAAAGTGATATCTTTGAAAATTTACTTAGGTTTGAAATTTTACCTTCATCTTTTACATTCATCTTAATCATTTTAATTATGTCAACATGACCTTCATTGATTTAATTTTCTCAAAAAGTTTTCACCAGTTTTAAAGCTAATTAAAACCACAACAGAATTCGCTCTTTAATGTACTTTCAACTTTTCAACCAAAAAATTTAATTTAAATACACACGCGTTTCCCATTCTCTGTTTAATTGTAAAAATTGTTAGATATCTTATACAAAATTCAACATATTGGGTCATTTTTTCTTTTTCTGGTTCTTGTTTCTCTCGTTTTGGGTTTTTTTTTGGTATCTTGTATTTATTTTAGTAGCATAATAAAAATATGTTTATCAATGTTTCGTTGTTATTCAAATGTATTATTTTCTTTTTCTCCTGTTAGACATTGTTAAAATTTATCCGGAATATCAAATTAAGCATACATGTTTTTATTTTGTTTTTTTTTTTGTCAGATTGTTTTTATGTTATGCTAACAATTAGACGTTAATGTGGGCGTTTAGCTTCTAGTTTTGATAATTTGGCACTCTTATTAATTTTATTAAACGGATTTGAAAGGAAATTCAATTGAACATAAAATTAATATGATGATTTTGCTTTAAAAAGTGAAACCAAATAAAAATGTTTATTTGGATATACCTTGTGTTTGTGTGTGTGTGTGTTTGCGTGTAAAAAAATCCCTTAAAAAAAAATGCTCATGTAAATTCTAATTTCTTCCAATTAATTTGGTGTTTCTTTTTTCTACTGGGTTAAATTCAATTTCTTATGAATTATTTTTAAAATACAAACAAATAACAGATGGAAGACTTTTAACAAAAAAATTATTTGAAAATGTTATTTTATTGATAAAAAACTCTTCTAGAAAATTTAAATTTTGTTGTTCACATTTATAGGGTGAGATTTTTTCCTATTGTGAGATATTTTCAGCTCAATTGTATTTATTTTTTGGAATATTCAATGAAATTCAATTTTGATGAAATTACAAAAGGTCAAAGGGTGAGTATAAAATTCAACCTTTATTTGTTGATATGTTTGGAAATCAAATTTCCCATACTTTTTTATGACTTTTTTTGAAAGATGACAAAAAAATTTGCTATAGGATGCTAGAAAAGTTATGTGTTGCGTTTCCTAGAAATGAGAATTAACGTTTTCTTTTTAAATTATTCGTGAAAATCCAACACACGTGTTTTTGTTATGTTTTTTGATACTGTTAGAACTCAATTTTGGACTTGAATTGCAATTTACTGTAAATTAAGGTAACGATAGCTGTTACCTCAACCCTATTAAAAAATGCTGGAACAAATTTTTGATTTAATTAAAAATCACGGATAAGAAACATTTATACTCAATCACTCATCGTTTAATCTTTAAAAGTGCTAATACTCATGATGCGCCTTATTTTTTGAAAGTTTTTTCCACTTAAATTTTGATTCGTTTAAATTGTCTGTATTTTTTTTACTATTTTTGATTATTGGAAGCCTCAATATGGTTTCAAACTATAAACTATCAAAAACTTTTGTTTACTTTCAATGTTTGTTTTGTTTTTCACATGTTTCATTGTTAAATAATATAAAAAAGTTTTTTGCTTGAGGACATTAAATCAATAAAAAATTTCACATAACATAAAATATTTATTGAATTTCAAACACAGTTATCGTGCGCTAGCTGTATCCTAAGCGGCTACATATCACAACTCTCAATTTAATCATATTTTTGTGCACTGATATGCTGTTGTTGCAATTCCTGTTTGTGGTCCACCATAAAAGACACATTTTTCTTCTTCTTTTTCTTTGTAACAAAAAAACTTTTTCTGCTATTTGTTTGTTCACTACTGTTACTACAAATATTGTTGCTACTACTACTAAAACTGATATCGTAACCACTTCTGCTGCTACTACAAATTGAATTTTCATCCATGTAATACAATTCTGACTTTGATGTTGATTTTGATGATGGTTGTTGTTGAAATTTGTATTTGTCGTACATTTGATCCGGATCTCATATGTACGATGAATTAGTTGTTACATAACCGTGTCATGGTTGGTTTCCTATATGAGTTGAATCGGTCGGTAAGGAATGATTCTAGATATTAAATAAGATAATAGAGGCTCTGATTCTATAAATTGTTTTCTCTCGTTTTTTTTGATGTTTTTTTTTGTAACAGAATTTTATGTTGCTTTTTTTAATTTTAAAACAAGAAATTATAATGTTTTAATGTGTGCACATGTGAATGTAAAAAAATAATACTTCAAAAAAAAAAAATTGTTTAAATTTAAAATGCTAATTTTTTTGGTTTAATTTTACGTTACTGTAAGAATTTCATCTCAGGTTTTTATTTTACATTAAATATGCAAAGTAACCGTATCATCAAAGGATTTCAAACAAAAAATTAAGATGTGTTCAACGTTAATTTTAAATAAAAAGAGGAAACATCCTGAATTTTAAATTCAAAGTTGTTATTATCTGAACCATACCTCAAATTAATTTAAAAATTAACCCCAAAAGAGTAAGTCAATAAAAAAGCTTGAATGTGAAAAATTTGAAATTGAATTTTAATAATTTGTTTGTGTTTTTAATCCCAATTTTAAAGCCAATCAAAAATTATAAGCAAAAAATAATTATAATTATAGCAAAAATTATAATAAATCATAATTATTGTGTATTGCGAATTCCAATTAAAAACATAAATCAATTTTACATCAAATTTGTGCTCTTTTAAATTTTTTAAGGACTAAGGGAAAACAATATCAATTTTTTTTTCCTTTATCTTTACAGAAAACTTTGAAAACATTCATTTTTCTTTTCAACTACAATTATTCGCTATGCATATAAACAAATAAGAAAGAAAATCAAATACTTACAAGAACAGGAACTCGATAATTTGTTGATTTATTTTTGTTTTTCTTCAGTGAGCAGAGCAACAATTCACGCATACCCTTGCGAAAGTTTCGACTCAGGAAAGCATAAAGGAGTGGATTCACACCAGAATTTATGTAAGTAATCAAGAATGTAAGTGGAGTGAATAACGCGTTAAAATTTGAATCTCCACGGTAATCAGAGGACCTGGAAAAAAAAGAAACATTAAATTTAAAATTAGATTTTTAAAATGAAATTTCAACGTCAAAGAGTAGTTCAAAGAAATAATAAATTGAGTTGAGTTAAAAAAATGTAATCTGTTTTTTTGAAATGAAAATAAACTGTTCTTTTTCGTTGAATTCAAATTTAAATGAAATTTAGTTTTGACTGTCAAAAATGGAATATAAAAGTATCCAACAGTGCTCTTCATGTTTAACGGAAATAATTAATCATTTTTACAGTAATGGAAAATTTTTGAATTGCATTTCAAAGAAAAAATACTCTTTTGAGGATATTTTGACGGTGGCTGTGAAATGAAAAGCCAAAAGAGACACTTTCAGGAGATTAAGAGTAAGGACGACCATTTGAAAATATTTGGCCATTTTTTAGACACGGACAGACGAACTGAAGTCATGAGTGCATTTTATCGAGAAATTTTCTTGAAACTTAACCGTTATGTCAAAACATCATCAACTAAATAGAACTCATTAACCTTAAAATGTACTTCCATGGATAAAAAAATTTAACGGAAACAACAAAAAAAAAGTTAAAATGTAAAAAAAGAACACATTTAAGTATAATTACCAATGTTGCCACATTTTTCTCGCATGAAATGGTAGATTGCACAAAGCAAATGTAAGTAAGACAACTAACAACATTCTTATAACACCACGTCTTGCACGCAATACATTACTAGCTGAATGGGAGACTTGTGTTAATTGGGTGCCGTGATGACGTTGATGAAAACTCTGGTTCCGCCATGTACTTACAACTATTTTTTCTGATTCAACAGATACCTTCAAAGAAAAACAAATAAAAAAGAAAAATAATTAATAATGTAAACGTCTGGTGTTTTGTAAAAAAAAAATCAATATTCAATCAAAATGATGTTATACAAGTTTATTTCAAGTACTATCAACACATTAATTTCAAAAACATTGATTTATTTAAGAGAAATATTAATTAAGGTTTAAGTGACATTTATATATTCGATACCTATCACACAAAATAACAGTATCAATCTCAGATTTCAAGTGAATTTCATTGAAAGAGAATAAATACTTGAAACTCTTATGCAAATCAATTTAACTTGATTGATTTTAATTCAATCTAGAACAATTCATATAAAATTAAACTATTAAATGAAAAACACTTATCTATCATTATGATAAAGTGAGTGCTTTCAAAGTGTTTAAAGACAAGATAATGAAAATAGATATGAGTTAAATGTGTTTTGCACTGTGATCTGAATTCGATTTAATTTTGATCAGAAATCTATATTTGCATCGTCATGCACTCTCAATTTAAAATCTGTGGGTACAAAGCTTCTGGGAGGAGAATTCAAGCAGTTGCCCTAGGTAAGGTAGGGTAGGATCTTAAACCGAGGTCCAAAAGGGTCCTACCGTAGTTTCCATAGTAAACGCCAAACCTTCAGCCTAAGACTAAGGATGGACCTTAACTTTTATACTGTCATCTGACAGCAGTCGCACCTAAGAATAACTATTTTGTTTCAAACATGTATACTTTTCTTTAGCTTCTATTTGAACTATTTTAAACAAAATTTTTTCATGTAGAAAAAATGTTTTTAGAGTTCCACATATTGATTGTTTATTTTAACTTTCAAAATGTTTCAATATGGTATTATCTCTAAGTGGCTTAAATTGGAGATTACTCTGTTTGAGAACGATTATGTGAAATTTTAGGACTGTTATGAAAGAGTTTTATCGTGTCAAACCTTGGCAATCAATAATATTTTCGTGTAATTTTCATCTTAGATGGAGATTTTTGAATTTTTAGTTGTCAAGATTATTGTAAAGTTGTTTCCATTTCAAATTAGGTGCAAATTAATTGGATTAACTAACACGCTTTTAAATTAAGATTTTGTTTTGTTTTTATTTTCTTTAAAGAAAAACAAATTTATTTATTTTTCCACACCAAAAGTTATTTAAATATTTAAAAGGAAAAAAACCTTAATTGTCTTATTAAAAACTTTTTAATTAAACGCTACATTTTTTATCGAAACATTTTAAACCAATCCCACCAATTTTGATTTCACTCAATTACATCAAAGAGTACCATGGTTAGGGTTGTCAAAATTAAAGAAGTCATTTAATTAATTTTGACACGAAATGTATTAAATTACTTGTCAGAATAAGCATACAAAATAATTTATGTTAAATTATTTGTTAGTAATATCTAGCATAATGATTGTCAAGTCCAGTTCATATGAAATTTAAATCAATTCAATTGTCATTGATATTAATTGAAATTTTCTTGAAAAAGATTCTTGTGAATTAGTTTAAATAATGATATGTTTCAATAACAATGCAATCTGCCAGTATTCCAGGAATTTTTATGAAAAGTAGAAATAAATGGTATATGAAAAATAAAATAATAGTGTCAAATAAATATGAATTTGATTACAATTCAAATAATAATTAAACAAAACACGTACCTGACTCTCAGTTGTTCCCAGTGTTCTTTTATTTTCATGTCTACTATTGGCACGTGAGAGTAAGCCATTGCCAGAAGTTAGATGTGACGTCGTTGTATTTTGCATTGCAATGTGTCTTTCTAAACCACGCGAACTCTTCCATAAGGCAATCCCGATACGACTGTACAAAATCTGTTGAAAATCTAAATTCCAATCAAATTCCATTAAAAAAAATTGATACTTACTGTCATAACAAGCAACGGAAGTATATACAAAAGTGCAAAATTAATCAAATCAAACAATTCAGCATTGAATGCCTTTCGATGTGCAATGCAAATCGTTTCAGTTTGTCCATTACCCAATTCATTTGTTATGGTTCGGACAAAAATAAATTTTGGTATTGAATAGACACCAGACGTTATCCAAACTACAATAATCACGAGCTGGAAATATGAAAAAAAAATAGAAAGCAATTAGTTTGTTCAAACTAATACGAAATGGAAGTGATTAATTTATGAACATTTGTTTGGAGTTTTCATGGAATTGTCATTGAATGCTATGTTAAAATATGGCGCTTAGTATCCTTTAAAGTTGTGTTATGTTCATGACATTGTAATTTATCTTTGCGTCACTTTAAGTAAAGTTTTTTTTGCAAAATGAAGTTAATTTATTCACTTCAATTCTAAATTCTAGCCCACATTTCTATTATAATTTATTATGTTTAGTAAAGATATTTCCCACTCAATTTTATTTCATCATTTATATGCATGAAAAAAATAATCATATTCAAAGAAGCCTACGATTAACAAAACATTTAAATAAATTATGTCAATGAAAGTTAAAAAAATAAACGAATTTTAATCGATGTTTATGCTGCCCTTAGGAAACTTTCAGAATCAGATAAATTAAAAAAAAAAAATTCCTACTACGATGTTTTGGGATCAAATATTTGATAAGTGAGGTCCTTTCCACATTATAATGATTCGATATAATTTTTTTCGATAGCAAATACGACCCAAAAAGTTATTTTTAACCTTTCAATACATTTGAAACACGTTTTTTTTGTTACATGTGCAAATAACTTGCATGTAAAATCCCTTTTTTTATTTATGATTCTTTATTAAACATTGTCAAAAATTTATCCGGTTTCTTTTTACAAAAAATGACAAAGAAAAATAAAAGATTATCATGAAACTTACCCTTAATCTGGTTGATGTCAATATTTGTTTACACGTAATAGGATGAATGATGGCAAAATATCTTTCCATACAAATAACGACAAGTATAAAAATGGAAGCTGTATAACTAAGTGAATGCACAAATTGGTACATTTTACACAAAAAGTCTCCAAGTACCCAACTGAAAATGAAAAAAACAGAAAAAAATTGTAATTGATCCACTAAATTTTACGTCTCGATTTAAAAAGGGATAATGCTGCGACTGCCACAGACGAGACGATAAAAATTCTAAGGTGAGTTATGCTAATTCCCAATCATAAAAGGTTTTATTTGATCTAATTTACTTTTCAATGTGATTCAAATTAGATTGACTTCCAGATAAAAGAGAGAGAAGTGTAAAAAAAAATAATAAAACTGAATCTAAAATGAGATGCTTTTAAATGTAATAAGAAATTTGTTTCAATCATTTTGCGATAACATCTTAGTGTAAAGCAATAAAAAGAACGTTTAACAGCTTATTTAAGTGAAAATGATCTGCTACTTTACAGTTGATTTAACCTTGATAAAGGAATTTGATAGTATTTTATGGTAATGAAGCAATATATTTTTAAATTTAATTTAAAAAAGTGAAATTAAATTTCGAAATTTGCTTACTCATGAAATTTTAAAGTGTACTTGATTTGAGATTAGATAAGCTGGAAAACGATGAATAAGAGATAAATTTAAGCAGGCGCGGAGCTAGAAAAAAATTAATGAGGGGGCAAAAAAAACTTCGGCCTGGTTTCTAGTTTTGCTTTGAAAAAAAAAGTACGAATTCACAGCTATCATTTTCGACCATCCTGCATCAATAATTTTTGGATGTAAAAAAACTACGAATTCACAGCTATCATTTTCGACCATCCTGCATCAATAATTTTTGGATGTTAAAAAACTACGAATGCCCAGCTATCATTTTGGACCATCCTCCATCAATAATTTTTGGATGTTAAAAAACTACGAATTCTCAGCTATCATTTTCGACCATCCTGCATCAATAATTTTTGGATGTTAAAAAACTACGAATGCCCAGCTATCATTTTGGACCATCCTGCATCAATAATTTTTGGATGTTAAAAAACTACGAATGCCCAGCTATCATTTTGGACCATCCTCCATCAATAATTTTTGGATGTTAAAAAACTACGAATTCTCAGCTATAATTTTCGACCATCCTGCATCAATAATTTTTGGATGTAAAAAAACTACGAATGCCCAGCTATCATTTTCGACCATCCTGCATCAATAATTTTTGGATGTAAAAAAAACTACGAATGCCCAGCTATCATTTTCGACCATCCTGCATCAATAATTTTTGGATGTAAAAAAACTACGAATGCCCAGCTATCATTTTCGACCATCCTGCATCAATCATTTTTGGATGTTAAAAACTACGAATGCCCAGCTATCATTTTCGACCATCCTGCATCAATAATTTTTGGATGTTAAAAAACTACGAATTCACAGCTATCATTTTCGACCATCCTGCATCAATAATTTTTGGATGTAAAAAAACTACGAATTCTCAGCTATCATTTTCGACCATCCTGAATCAATAATTTTTGGATGTAAAAAAACTACGAATTCTCAGCTATCATTTTCGACCATCCTGCATCAATAATTTTTGGATGTAAAAAAACTACGAATGCCCAGCTATCATTTTCGACCATCCTGCATCAATAATTTTTGGATGTAAAAAAACTACGAATGCCCAGCTATCATTTTCGACCATCCTGCATCAATAATTTTTGGATGTAAAAAAACTACGAATGCCCAGCTATCATTTTGGACCATCCTGCATCAA